>JAHIAM010003352.1:0-31116 GCA_021605205.1 Aegilops longissima
GCTTGGTATGTGGGATCCGACAATCATTGTTTATCCTTGGCCCTCTCATATGGGGAAATGTAGTCTAGTCTTCGGCGATAGTAGTCCCTACACCTGGTTCACAGTCACCTTAGCCACACTCTGCTTTGGACACTTGGTGGCCAGCATGTGTTCCTTCGTTCCTATGTCTTCCCTTGGAAATGTCCTTGGTGACATCCGGAGTCTGCCTAGCCTGCTACAGCCGGGTTGCGGAGTCTGTTAGCCAGTGCTACAGCCAGTTCATCGTTGATGACCGACATGCTCGATGTGATTCATGTATGCCTATCCCCATGGGTTAGTGCCGCTTTGGGTTCACGACTAGCCATGTAGCCGGGTTCTCGTCATATGGATGCTAGCGACACTATCATATCGTGAGCCAAAAGATACAAGCGGTCTGAGGCCATGGTAAGCGACACCAGTTGAGAATACCGTGCGTGAGCCGCAAAGTCATATGAGTGTTACCGGCTAGATCGATGTGACTTGGAATCGGGGTCTGACGACATCGCATAAGCCGAAATGTACTATGAGGGCATCTGAAGGTGCCCACCTTATAAGCGGTGAATGCTCCAAAGATGTAATTTTGAATAGACTGCATTTGTTATCCTGTCGCTGAAAACTTGTTCATATCGCTAAGCAACGCTTGTGAATTTAAAATATTACCTTACGTGGCCGTTTATCAAATTTGAGAGATGGCAAGTCGTTGGCTTCAGCCCCCATGCCACAGTCTTTGGGGTGTTGGGATAAAATTAGCGCTCTTGTTCCCATTCTTGGGTCCTTCAAGGGGCGCTGGCCTTAGTACAAAACAACGGACTATAGTGCTTGAACACTCTCACTTAGCCATAGAATTCTATAATTTTAAATTTGGTGAAGCCCATAGTATTGAAGACCGAGTTGAGGCGCTATCACGCCTTGGCGAACAATGCCGACTCCTCGCTCTAAGCGGCATAAGTCTTTGGGACCGAAAAACCTCTCGAACAGCGACCGGCTCTCGCCCCATCATGACGGTCAGTTTAGCTTTCTCCTTTGAGGTGCTCAACCCAGCTCAGCAGGGCACAATCACAGTGGTTCTCCGCAGCTACCTTAGCCGATATAACGACGTAAGGTACCAAAACATGGGAGCGGACAAACCCAACTATTGACCAAGACATGATTAGGGCCGATGCATATAATGCTATAAGGGGTTTCCCGGGTGAAAGTGTTGGGTTATCACACCATACTTTTAGGGGTACCCCGGTGTTAGCGTACCAAAATTTGCAGGTGCAACATTCATGAATGAACATATATATAGATAAAAAATAATAATAGGCAAAAGCTATGTATTTTTTATTCAAAAATATGCAATAAAGCAGAATTACAAATAGTCCGATAAGCAAGGGAGGACTAAACATTGTCCCCTCAGGGGTAGTGGGATGGTATGTAAAAACAGGTATAATGCTGTTAGATACCACCCGGACCTCGGGCTTTCGCTTCCCGGTTTCATTGAGCTAATTCTAGTGCCGTCAGGGCCTAAACAGGTCGAAAGAAGAAAAGAAGAAAGAAAAAATGGCACAATGGGCCCCGTGCGGTTGACCGCTTCGGGCGTAGTCGTGCTTTTGGGGCGTAGTAATTTCAAAAATTTTCTCGATCCGCAAGACCATGGTGATGCATAGCGGAGATGAAGTGTTGTCTCGTACCCTCGTAGCCACAGCGAGCGTTACAACGTGGAATGTGCTTCTTCCCGATCCGATCAAGTACGAGCGTCGGCACCTCCGAGTTCGCACGTTCAGCTCGATGGGTCCCCGAACTCCGATCAGCGTGTTGAGGAGGTTTGTCAACGCGGGTGGTGGCGATGATGATTTCCCCCGGGGGGCTTCGCCTAAGCTCCAGCGGTATATTCGGGTGTGTTTGGTGGAAGGGGCACCGCCGGCTAGGCGATCTCAATGATCAACTTGTGTGTCTGGGGTGCCCCTGCCTTATATAAGGAGGGGAGGAGGCGGCCAAGGCAAAGGTCGGCCAGGATGGGATTCCTAAGGACTCCAAGTCCTATAGACCAAAAAGGGAGGAAGGGAGAAGGAAAGGAGGAGAAGGAGGGTGCCCCCCTTTTCCTAGTCCAATTGGACTAGAGGGAGGGGGCCAGCAACCTTTTCCTCTTCCCCTAAACCCATCAAGGCCCATTACCTCCCGTAATCCCGTAACTCCCGGTACTCGAAAAATCCGAATCATTGGAACCTTTCCGAACTCAAATATAGCTCCAATATATCATCTTTAGTCTCGACCATTTGAGACTCCTCGTCATGTCCCGATCTCATCCGGGACTCCGAACCCTTGGTACATCAAAACTCATAAACTCATAATATAACATCCCAAACCTTAAGCGTGCGGACCCTACGGGTTCGAGAACTATTAGACATGACCTAGAACTTTCCGGTCAATAACCAATAGCGGAACCTGGATGCCCATATTGGTTCCTACATATTCTCGAAGATCTTTATCGGTCGAACGCATAACAACATCGTTGTTCCCTTTGTCATCGGTATGTTACCCGAATTGATCGGGTATCAATACCTAGTTCAATTTTCCCGAAATCTCTTTCTCGTTCCAATACATCATCTCACAACTAACAATTTAGTTGCAATGCTTCAAGGCTTATGTGATGTGCATTACCGAGGGGCAGATACCTCTCAGCAATGGATGACAAATCCTAATCTCGAAATATCCAACCCAACATGTACCTTGGAACACCTGTAATGTACCTTTATAATCACCCGATTCGTTGTGGCGTTTGGTAGCACCAAAAGTGTTCCTCGGGAAGCGGGGTTGCATAATCTCATAGTCATAGGAACATGTATAAGTCATGAAGGCACTAGCAACAAACTATCGATCAGGTGCTATGCTAATGGAATGGGTCATTCAATCAGATCATTCAACCAATGATGTGATCCGTTAATCAAATAACAACTCCTTGTTCATGGTTAGGAAACATAACCATCTTTGATTAAGAGCTAGTCAAATAGAGGCATACTAGGACACTCTGAGGTTTATGTATTCACACATGTATTATGTTTCGGTTAATACAATTCTAGCATGAATAATAAACATTTATCATGATATAAGAAATAAATAATAACATTATTATTGCCTCTAGGGCATATTTCCTTAGTCTCCCACTTGCACTAGAGTCAATAATCTAGTTCACATTGTGATTTAACATCAATAGTTCACATCTATTGGTTAACACCCATAGTTCACATCGACATGTGACCAACACCCAAAGGGTTTACTAGAGTCATAATCTAGTTCACATGCTATGTGATTAACACCCAAAGAGTACTAAGGTGTGATCATGTTTTGCTTGTGAGATAATTTTAGTCAGCAGTTTTCACATTAGGTAAGTATTTAAAATTTCTATGTCTACAATGCTCTTGCGGACTACTCTAGCTAATTGCTCCCACTTTCAATATGTATCTAGATTGAGACTGAGTCATCTAGATTAGTGTTAAAACCATCGGCGTAACCTTTTCGAGACCTTTTCACTTCCATAATCGAGAAACATATCCTTATTCTACTAAGGATAATTTTGACCTTCCATTGATCTACTCCTAGATCTTATTGCACTCCTTGCCAATCTTAGTGGTAGGGTATCAATGATCTGGTACCGCATGACATACTTTATAGAACCTATGGCTGATGCATGGGAATGACTTTCATTCTCTTTCTATCTTCTCCGTGGTCGGGTTTTGAGTCTTACTCAATCTCACACCTTGTAACAAGGCAAGAACTCTTTCTTTGTTTCCATTTTGAACTACTTCAAAATCTTGTCAAGTATGTATTCATTGAAAAACTTATCAAGCGTCTTGATCTATCTCTATAGATCTTGATGCTCAATATTAACAGCTTCACGAGGTCTTTCTTTGAAAAACTCCTTTCAAAACTCCTTTATGCTTTGCGAATAATTCTACATTATTTCCGATCAACAATATGTCATTCACATATACTTATCGGAAAAATCTTAGTGCTCCCACTCACTTTCTTGTAAATGGGCTTTCCAAAAGTCTTATAAAACCATATGCTTTGATCACACATCAAATATTTCCAACTCGAGATGCTTGCAGGTCCATAGATGGATTTTGGAGCTTGCACATTTTGTTAGCTCCTTTAGGATTGACAAAACCCGGTTGCATCATATACAACTCTTCTTTAATAAATCCATTAAAGAATGAGTTTTACATCCATTTGCCAATTTCATAAAATGTGGCAATTGCTAAATGATTGGACAGACTTAAGCATCCTGATTGAAAAATCTCATTTAGTCAACACCTTGAACTTGTCAAAAACCTTTTGCGACAAGTCGAGCTTTTAATAGTAAACACTATATTTCCGTCTTCCTCTTGAAATCCATTTATTTAAATGGCTTGCCGATCATCGGGTCAACCCAAAGTCCATACTTTGTTCTCATACATGGATCCCATCTCAGATTTCATGGCCTCAACCATTTAGGGAATCTGGGCTCATCAGCTTCCTCATAGTTAGTGGTTCATCATGGTCTAGTAACATGACTTCAGAAAGATTACCGTACCACTCGGTGCGGATCTTACTCGGAAGACCTCGAGGTTTGGTAACAAGATCTGAAGTTTCATGATCATCATCATTAACTTCCTCACTAATTGGTGTAGGAATCCTTTGGAACTGATTTTGATGAACTACTTTCAATAAGGGAAAGGTACAATTACCTCATCAAGTTCTACTTTCCTCCCTCACTTCTTTGGAAAACTTCTTCTCTGAAAGGATCCATCTTAAAAAAAACTTGCCTTGGATCTGTGATAGAAGGTGTACCCAATAGTTGCCTTTGGGTATTCTTGAAGGGCATTTCTCCGATTTGGGTTCGAGCTTATCGGTGAAAACTTTTTCACATAAGCATCACAACTCAAACTTTAAGCGACAGCTTAGGTTTTGCTAAACCATAGTTCATCGGTGTCATCTCAGCGGTTTAGATGGTGCCCTATTAAGCGTGAATGCAGCTGTCTCTAATGCATAACCCCAAAGCGATAGTGGTAAATCGGTAAGATCATCATAGATCGCACCATATCATAATAAATTGATTCTGACGTTGGACACACCATAACGTTGTGGTGTTCGGTGGCGTGACTTGAAACTATTACATTGTTTTCATTAAGACCAAACTTTAACTCAAATATTCATCTCCACGATCAGATCGGAAACTTTATTTTCTTTTCGATGATTTTCCACTTCACTCTGAAATTCTTTGAACCTTTCAACTTTTCAGACTTATGTTTCATCAAGTAGATATACCCATATCTGCTCAAATCATCTTGAAGGTCGAAAATAAGATACCCGAGCATCAACACTCATTGGATCGCATACATGGTTGTATTATTCCCAATAAGTCGTAGCTTGTTCCATTGTTCGGAGAACGGAGTTTTAGTCATCTTGCCCAAAGGCCGGTTCAAGCATCAAAGATTCATAATCAAGTGATTCAAAATCCATCGCATGGAGTTTCTTCATCGCTTTACCCAAAATATGACCTAAGGGCGATTCCACAAATAATTGCACTATCATTATTAACTTTGCATCTTTTGGTTTCAATATTATGAATATTGTATCATTGATCGAGATCAATGAACCATTTTCATTGGGTGTGTAAATATAAGGTTTTATTCATGTAAAGAACAACAATTTATTCTCTTACTTAAATGAATAACCGTATTGCAATAAACATGATCAAATCATATTCATGCTCAAAACCAAATAACATTTATTTAGGTTTAACTAATCCAAATATAGGGGTGTGCGATGATGATCATATCAATCTTGGAACTACTTCCAACACTCATCGTCACTTCCCTTCAACTAGTCTCTTTTATTCCAACTCCTTTTGAGTTACTAATCTTACAACGAACAGTATCAAATACTGGGGGCTACTATAAACACTTAAACACATCAATAATCTGTATATCAAATATCCTTGTTCCTTTGCCATCCTTCTTATCCACCAAATATTGGGGTAGTTCCGCTTCTTGACCAGTTCCATTGCGCAAAAGTACTCGGTCTTGGCAGGTCTAGACTTGGGCTTCTTCACTCGGCAACAACCTTGCGTTCTTTTTGAAGTTCCCTTTCTTCCCTTTGCCATTTTCCTTGAGACTAGTGGTCTTGTCAACCATCAACACTTGATGTTTTTTTGATTTCTACCTTCGCGATTTTGCATGGAAGGCTCAAAATCTTTTTCATCCCTTGCATACTATAGTTCATCACAAGTTCTAAACTTAGTGATGGTGACTAAAATTCTTCAATCACTATCTTATCTGGAAGATTAACTCCCTTGATTCAAGCGATTGAAGTACCGGACAATCTGAGCACATGCTCACTAGTTGACGATTCTCCTCCATCTTTTAGCTATAGAACTTGTTGGAGACTTCATTCTCTCAATCGGGTTTTGCTTGAAATATTAACTTCAATTCCTGGAACATCTCATATGGTCCATGGCGTTCAACGTCTTTGAAGTCCGATTCTAAGCCGTTAAGCATGGTGCACTAAACTATCAAGTAGTCATCAATTAGCTAAAGCGTTCATCGTTGCATATTAGCTAATGCGTTCATAATGCATCTCCCGCAATAGGTCTGTCACCAGCGGTGCATTGGACATAATTCTTCTGGCAGCAATGAGGATAAACCTCGATCACGGATCCAATCCATCATTGCTACTAACATTTTCAATACAATTTTCTCTAGGAACACATAAAAAAAGGGAAGCAACGAGCTATTGATCTACAACATAATTTGCAAAATACTACCGGGACTAAGTTCATGATAAATTAAGTTCAATTAATCATATTCTTAAGAACTCCCACTTAGAAAAATATCCCTCAATTCTCTAAGTGATTGGTCCATATCAACTACACCATGACCGATCATCACGTGGATGGAGTAGTTTCAATGGTGAACATCAATATGTTGATCATATCTACTATATGATTCATCGACCTTCGGTCTCCGTGTTCGAGGTCATATCTTATATATAGCTTCAAGTATAACCTGGTATTCCGTGTGCAACTGTTTTGCACCGTTGTATTTGAGCGTGAGCCTATCACCCGATCATCCGTGGTGTCTCGGCCGAAGAACTTTATAGCGGTGCATACTCAGGAGAACACCTTGATAATTTAGTAAGGGATCATCTTATAATGCTACCGTCAATCAAAGCAAATAAGATGCATAAAGGTTAACATCACATGCAATCAATATAAGTGATATGATATGGCCATCATCATCTTGTGCTTGTGATCTCCATCTCCACGTCAATCACCATTCACCGGGCGACACCTTGATCTCCATCGTAGCATCGTTGTCGTCTGCCAACTATTGCTTTCACTTCGCTACCCTTAGTGATAAAGTAAAGCAATTACATGGCGTTGCATTTCATACAATAAGCGACAACCATATGGCTCCCGTTGCCGATAACTTCGGTTACAAAAATGATCATCTCATACAATAAAATATAATCACGTCTTGACCATATCACATCACAACATGCCCTGCAAAAACAAGTTAGGCGTCCTCTACTTTGTTGTTGCAAGTTTTACGTGGCTGCTACGGGCTGAGCAAGAACCGTTCTTACCTCGCATCAAAACCAAGCGATACCCGTCAAATAGACTCCGTTTAACCTTCTCAAGGACCGGGGTAACCTCAGTTCAACTAAAGTGAGAAAGGCGACACCCCCGGGTCACCTTTAAGCAGAGTGCTCCGGTGAAACCAGTCTCGCGTAAGCGTCTGGCAATTGGGTCCGGGCGCTTCATCTCCTACCGCTGAACAAAGTATGACATCTTTGGAGGTAGTATGACTTTATCGCCCAACTCACTTGTGTTCTACTGTGCATAACATCAATAAAACCAGGCTCGGATCCCTTGTTGGGGAGCGTAGTAATTTCAAAAATTTTCCTACGATCACGCAAGACCATGGTGATGGCCAGCGAGATGGAGTGTTGTCCGTACCCTCGTAACCAACAGGAGCGTTAAACGTAAGAAGTAGTCGTCTTCTTCCAACCGATCAAGTACCGAGCGTCCCCCCAGTTCGCACGTTCAGCTCGATGGCGTCCCTCGAACTCGATCCGCGTGTTGAGGAAGTTTTCGACCGCGGCGTGGTGCGATGATGATGTTCCCCGGGGGGGCTTCGCCTAAGCTCCAGCGGTATATTAGGTGTAGTTTGGTGGAAGGGGGCGCCGGCTGGGCGATCTCAATGATCAACTTGTGTTATGGGGTGCCCCCTGCCCCTTATAAAAGGAGGAGGAGGAGGCGGCCAAGGGCAAAATCGCCAGGATGGTTCCCTGGACTCCAAGTCCTAGTGGGAGTCCCCAAAAAGGGGGAAGGGAGAAGGAAGGGAGGAGAAGGAGGGGGCCCTTTCCTAGTCCAATTGGACTAGAGGGGAGGGGGCCAACCTTTTTCTCTTCCCACTAAACCCATCAAGGCCCATTACCTCCAAATCCCGTAACTCCCGGTACTCGAAAAATCCCAATCATTGGAACCTTTCCGAACTCAAATATAGGCTCAATATATCAATCTTTGTCTCGACCATTTGAGACTCCCGTCATTCCCGATCTCATCCGGGACTCGAACCCTTGGTACATCAAAACTCATAAACTCATAATATAACTTCATGAAACTTAGCGTGCGGACCCTCGGGTTGAGAACTATTAGACATGACCTAGAACTATTCGGTCAAAACCAATAAGCGGAACCTGGATGCCCATATTGGTTCCTACATATTCTGAAGATCTTTATCGGTCAACCGCATAAAACATCGTTGTTCCCTTTGTCATCGGTATGTTACTTGCCGAGATTGATGTCGGTATCAATACCTAGTTCAATCTCGTTCTTGGCAAATCTCTTTTCTCGTTAATACATCATCTCACAACTAACAATTTAGTTGCAATGCCAAGGCTTATGTGATGTGCATTACGAAGGGCCCGAGATACCTCTCCGCAATGGGTGACAAATCCTAATCTCAAATATCCAACCCAACATGTACCTTGGAACACCTTAATGTACCTTTATAATCACCCGATTCGTTGTGGGTTTGGTAGCACCAAAGTGTTCCTCGGGCAAGAGGTTGCATAATCTCATAGTCATAGGAACATGTATAAGTCATGAAGAAAAGCACTAGCAACAAACTATCGATCAGGTGCTATGCTAATGGAATGGGTCATGTCAATCGATCATTCAACCAATGATGTGATCCCGTTAATCAAATAACAACTCCTTGTTCATGGTTGGAAACATAACCATCTTTGATTAACAGCTAGTCAAATAAGGCATACTAGTGACACTTGTGGTTTATGTATTCACAATGTATTATGTTTCCGGTTAATACAATTCTAGCATGAATAATAAACATTTATCATGATATAAGAAATAAATAATAACATTATTATTGCCTCTGGGCATATTTCCTTACCCCCTTACCCATGGATCTCCAGGCGTGTTATTCGCGTAATCTTTCCAATTTGCGAGGGGCTGGGGTTGGGGCGGTTTTCTGGCGTGCCGGATGTGCCGGGCGGTCTTGTTGGGTTACTCGGCGCGGGGTGTGGGACGTTTAATAGCGGACTCGAGGTGTGAGGCTCTTTGCATCCGCCCGCGAGGGCCTTTGTGCTCCTCCGTTGGAGGCCTCGGGTTTCCATTGGCCGGTTCTCCTCGGGGCCCTGGCATCAAAGGCAGGTCGCGTGTCGGCACCGCAAACTTTTAAATCGGTTTGCCAAGCATATGATATTGCGAGCGGGAAATGTGGAAGATTAACCAACGGAATTTCGGGGATCGAAGACCCGAGTGTAACGAGCCCCAATTGGCCTCTACACCGGTATGGCGCCTTTAAAAGGTCGTCTTTGTGGGTTTAATCAGGGGTCTATTGAGAAATATGCCTGGCAATAATAAAGTTTTATTTATTTCCTTATATAGATAAATATTTATTTTCATGCTAGAATTGTATTAACGGAAACATAATACATTTGAATATAGACAAACAGTATGTTTTGTCACTTGATGCTTGATAAAGATGGTTTTTTAACCAAACAAAGGGTTGTTATTTGAAACAAAAGGTCAATATTGAATGATCGTTAATGGAAAATTCCTTAGTAACATGATCGTTTAGTTTTAATGTTTTATAATACATGTTCCGAAAAAATTATGCCTGTTTTGGAGAAAAGTCTTAAATTTCCCTAAATTTGATGAGTGCTCCAAAATAGTTTGGGGGTTTCAATTTTTTAATATATTTGGAAAATAAATTATTTATTTTAAGGACAAAAAAGGTTCCGGAATTCGGAGAAAACGAGTTGGGAGGTTAAACCCGAAAAACCCCCTTTTCCCCTTCCCCCTTTTTAGGGGCTGGGGAAATCCCCCCAGGGGGGCTCCCCCCTTAACGCCCCGGGTGGGCCCCCTTGCCCTTTATCCCGGGCGGGGCACCAAAAACAAGTTGATCCGGATGCCTTGGGTTGCGGTCCCCCCCAATATTCCCCTCGGCAATTGTGGGGGTTAAACCCTTGGAAGTAGAAATCAAAGGCCGGCCCGCTTTGGGAATCCTTCCACCCTTGGATGGGCCAAATCGTCTGGTGGGTTAAAACTAGGGCAAATGGGGTTTGGTCGGGGTTGGAAGGGTATCTAACAGGTTAATATAATTCGCTTTGGTTAAGGGATTACATTTTCCCCCCTTACCATCCCTTCTTGCTGTGTGGGAAAATTTTGTTATTTTAAAAGGGGCAAGGAGGTTTTATGGTTAGTCAATCAGTAGAAACAAGTATTGTTTGGGTAAACATACTTAAGCTTCATATTTGGTTCATATTGAGATAAAGGGCCCAACTTCCCGTTCTTGGGAATTTTCCCCTTTGGCATTTGTTGTTAAAGGGTTTGGGGGTGTCTCCCCCTTTTTGTTGAAATTGGTTCCTTGGAAGGTTAAACTCTTTTAAAATTTTTGGGTTTTTGAGGTGAAAAGGGTTTTGTAGGTGACCCAAAACGAAAAAAATGAGTTAACTTGTTTTGGGGATTTGGGATGGATTGGAAGGGACATATTTTTGATGAAGATATGTTTTAAGGTTTAAGGCGGGAAATTTTGTTTTTGGGAAAAGAAACATTTTCTTTATTTTATAACGGTAGCGAAATGTAAACAATAGTTCGAGGGCAACGATTTTCATGGGAATAAGGTTGGGGGGATGGTACAAAGGGTTTTTAGTGGAATCACAAGCAAAGAATATGGTATAATATTATATTGATTGATTTGATCCTTTAACATCTTGGATTGGGACATTATGATATTTCCCAAAAAAAAGGCCCCGGTATGCCCTTCCAAAGTTAAAGTGGACAGGGGGTTTTCTCTTCCTCTTTCCCCCCAGTTTGACGAAATCATTTACTTGGGCCCCTTAAGTTGGCCCGGCCCCAAATCGGGGAAAAAACTAAAAAAGTGTTCCCAATTGAAAATCCCTTCCCGGGGGGGGTTTTTATTATTTGGATATCATTGAAACGAGATGGCTAAGTGGGGCTTTAAAAGGATTTTCTTTTTTCTGAATTGGATGTATTTTGCTTGTCTATATTTTACTGTAGATAGATGGCTCGTCTGTTGTTCAGTTGAATTTTAATCGTTCCTTGAAAGCAAAGTTGAAAGATGATGGTAGCAATTACGGACTGGGTCCGTAACACGAGGATAATCCTCATTGCTGCGAGAAAAATTCGTCTGGAAGCCCAGCTGGTGACAGACCTCTTTGCGAATCTTGAGCCAGAAGTTGTGAGCGTCTGGCAAGCGGAGCTGATGACTACTCTATAGTTCGGTGTGCCATGCTTCACGACTTAGAACCGGGTCTTCAACGGCGTTTTGAGCGTCATGGAGCATATGAGATGTTCAGGAGTTGAAGTTGATATTTCAACAGAATGCCGGATTGAGAGATATGAAGTCTCCAATAAGTTCTATAGCTGCAAGATGGAGAGAATAGTTACGTCGTTGAGCACATACTCAAAATGTGCGGGTATTACAATCACTTGAATCAGCAGAGTTAATCTTCCGGATGATTGTGTCATTGTGAGAATTCTTCAATCACTGCCACCAAGCTACAAAGGCTCGTGATGAACTATAATATGCAAGGGTTAGTAAAGACTATGCCGAGGCTCTTACCTGAATAATTGTTATTTGGTGCGGCGTTGAGCATGAACATTATCTGGATCTTGTTTGATGCGAGGCGGTTATTCATTAAATCAGAGAATAATGGTTGTTCTATTTATATGAATAATATCTTTTATGGTCATGCACCCTTGAAGTGGTCTATTTTAATGAATCTCGATAGTAGTGATACACATATTCATAATGTTGAAACCAAAAGATGCGAGTTGATAATGATAGTGCAACTTATTTGTGTACTTGCCGTTTAGAGTCATATCGGTGTAAAAGCATGAAGAAACTCCATCTTGATGGACTTTTGGAGTCACTTGATTATGAATCACTTGGCACTTGCGAACCGTGCCTCATGGGCAAGATGACTAAAACTCCGTTCTCGGTACTATGGAGAAACAACAGATTTATTGGAAATCATACATACGGATGTATGTGGTCAATGAATGTTGAAGCTAAATGGCGGATATCGTTATTTTCTCACCTTCACGAGATGATTTGAGCAGATATGGGTATATCTACTTAATGAAACATAAATCTGAAACATTTGAAAAGTTCAAAGAATTTCAGAGTGAAGTTGAAAATCATCGTAATAAGAAAATAAAGTTTCTCGATCTGATCGTGGGCGAATATTTGAGTTCTGAGTTTGGTCTACATTTGAAACAAAGCGGAATAGTTTAGCAACTCCGCCACCGGAACACCACAGCGCAATGGTGTGTCGAGCGTCGTGTCGCACTTTCTTTGGATATGGTGCGATCTATGATGTCTCTGATTTACGCTATCATTTTGGGGTTATGCTCTTGAGGCGGCGCATTCACGTTAAATAGGACACCGTCAAAATCCGTTGAGGCGGCGCCTTATGAACTATGGTTTAGCAAGAAACCAAAGTTATGCGTTTCTGAAAGTTTGGGGTTGCGATGCTTATGTGAAGAAACTTCAACGATAAGCTTGAACCCAAATCGAATGTGTCTTCATAGGATACCCAAAGGAGACAATTGGGTACACCTTCTATCACAGATCCGAAGGCAAGACATTCGTTGCTAAAATGGATCCTTTCTAGAAGGAGTTTCTCTCGAAAGAAGTGAGTGGGAGGAAAGTGGAACTTGATGAGGTAATAGTACCAGCTCCCTTATTGGAAAGTAGTTAATCACGAAATCAGTTTACGTAACACCTACACCAGTTAGTGAGGAAGATAATGATGAAGATCATGAAACTTCAGATCAAGTTGTCCTTGAACTTCGTAGATCAACGAGAACAAAATCCGCTTTTGGTGATACGGTAATCCTATTACGGAAGTCATGCTACTAGATCATGATGAACCTACGAACTATGAAGAAGCGATGGTGAGCCAGATTCCATAAAATGGCTTGAAGCCATGAAATCTGAGATGGGATCCATGTATGAGAACAAAGTATGGACTTTGGTAGACTTGCCGATGATCGGCAAGCTATTGAGAATAAATGGATTTTTAAGAAGAAGGAGTGGCGATGGTAATGTAGCTGTCTACAAAGCTCGACTTGTTGCAAAAGGTTTCGACAAGTTCAAGGGGTTGACTACGATGAGACTTTCTCACCGTGGCGATGCTTAAGTCTGTCCGAATCATGTTAGCAATTGCGCATTTTATGATTATGAAATTTGGCAAATGGATGTAAAAACTGCATTCTTGAATGGATTTCTAGAAGAAGAGTTGTATATGATGCAACGGAAGGTTTTGTCGATCCAAAAGGTGCTAACAAAGTGTGCAAGCTCAACGATCAATTTATGGTGCAGGTGCAAGCCTCTCGGAGTTGGAATAAGCGCTTTGATAGTGTGATCAAAGCATATGGGTTTTATACAGACTTTTGGAGAAGCTTTGTATTTACAAGAAAGTGAGTGGGAGCTCATAGCATTTCTAATATTATATGTGGACGACATATTATTGATTGGAAATGATATAGAATTCTGGATAGCATAAAGGATACTTGAATAAAAGTTTTTCAATGAAAGACCTCGGTGAAGCTGCTTACATATTGGGCATCAAGATCTATAGAGATAGATCAAGGCGGCTTGATTGGACTTTCACAAAGCACATACCTTGATAAAGTTTTGAAAAAGTTCAAAATGGATCAGGCAAAGAAAGGTTTTTACGTGTTACAAGGTGTAAGATTGAGTCGGACTCAATGCCCGACCACAGCAGAAGATAGAGATAAAATGAAGATGTTCCTATGCTTCAGCCATAGGCTCTATCATGTATGCAATCTGTGTACCAGGACTGGCGTATGCTTAGCTGTAAGCTTGGCGGGAAGGTACCAAAGTAATCCAGGAGTGGATCCTGGACAGCGGTCAAGAACATCTGAAATACGAAAAGGACTAAGGATATGTTTCTCGTATATGGAGGTGACAAAGAGCTAGTCGTAAATGGTTACGTCGATGCAAGCTTTGACACTGATCGAGACGATTCTAAATACATAAACCGGATCGTGTTTTATTAAGCGGTGGAGCTGTCGGTTGGTGCAGTTCTAAACAAAGCGTCGTGGCGGGATCTACATGTGAGCGGAGTACATAGCTGCTTGGAAGCAGCAAATGAAGATGCGGATGAAAGAGTTCATTTCCGATCTAGGTGTCATACCTAGTGCATCGGGACCGATGAAGATCTTCTGTGACAATCTTGGTGCAATTGCCTTGGCAAAGGAATCCAGATTTCAAGAAGGACCAAGCACATCAAGAGGCTTCAATTCCATTGGGACCAAGTCAAGTGGGAGACATAGAGATTTGCAAAATACATACGGATCTGAATGTTGCAGACCCGTTGACTAAGCCTCTTCCACGAGCAAAACATGATCAGCACCAAGACTCCATGGGTGTAAAGATCATTACTTTGTAATCTAGATTATTGACTCTAGTGCAAGTGGGAGGCTGAAGGAAATATGCCCTAGAGGCAATAATAAAGTTATTATTTATTTCCTTATATCATGATAAATGTTTATTATTCATGCTAGAATTGTATTAACGGAAACATAATACATGTGTGAATATATAGACAAGCAGTATGTCACTAGTATGCCTCTACTTGACTAGCTTGTTAATCAAAGATGGTTATGTTTCCTAACCATGAACAAGGAGTTGTTATTTGATTAACAAGGTCACATCATTGTTGAATGATCTGATTGACATGACCCATTCCGTTAGCTTAACACTTGATCGTTTAGTATGTTAATGCTTTCTTCATGACCCATACATGTTCCTGTAACTATGAGATTATGCAACTCCGTTTACGGAGGAACACTTTGGGTACTACCAAGCGTCTGGCATAGCTGGGTGATTATAAAGGAGTACTACAGGTGTCTCCAAAGGTACTTGTTGGGTTGGCGTATTTGAGATTAGGTTTTGTCCTCCGATTGTCGGAGAGGTATCTCTAGGCCTTCTGGTAATACACATCACATAAGCCTTGCAAGCATTGCAACTAAAGAGTTAGTTGTGAGATGATGTATTCGGAGCGAGTAAAGAGACTTTCGATGCGAGATTAAACTAGGTATTGGATACCGGCGATCGAATCTCGGAAAGTAACATACCGATGACAAAGGAACAACGTATGTTGTTATGCGGTTTGACCGATAAAGATCTTACGTAGAATATGTAGGAACCAATATGAGCATCCAGGTTCCGCTATTGGTTATTGACGAGAATAGTTCTAGGTCATGTCTACATAGTTCTCGAACCGTAGGGTCCATGCGCAAAAGGTTTCAATAGCGGTTATTATGAGTTTATGTATTTTGATGTACGAAGGAGTTGAGTCCGGATGTGATCACGGACATGGCGAGGAGTCTCGAAATGGTCGAGACATAAAGATTGATATATTGGATGGTTATATTCGGACACGGAAAGGTTCGGAAGTTTCGGAGAAAACCGGGTCTGGGAGGTTACGGAACCCCGGGAAGTTATGGGCCTTATTGGGCCAGAGGGAGAGAGGGCTGCACCGGGGTGGTGCGCCCCCCTCCATGGGAGTCGGGTGGACTGGGAGGCGCAGCCCCCTCTCCTCTCCTCCCTCTCTTTCCTTCCCTTCCCTCTTCCTAGTAGGACTAGGAAGAGTCCTACTCCTACTGGGAGGAGGACTCCCCCCTCCTTAGTCGCCCCAAGGGCTGGCAGCCCTCCCTTGCTCCTTTATGTCACGGGGCAGGGGGCACCCTAGAACACATAAGTTGATCTTCGTGATCGTTCCTTAGCAGTGTCGGTGCCCCCTCCACCATATTCCACCTCGGTCATATTGTGGCGGTGCTTGGCGAAGCCTGCTGACAGTAGAACATCAAGATCGTCCTGCCCCGTCGTCTTGTGGAACTCCTTCCCGGCGCTTTGCTGGATCGGGCCGGGGATCGTCATCGAGCTGAGCGTGTGCCAAGAACTGGAGGTGCTGGAATGCGGTGCTTGGATCGGTCGGATCGTGAAGGCGTCGACTACATCAACAGCGTTAATATAGCGCTTCCGCTTTCGGTCTCACAGTGCGTGGGCGGACCTCTCCCCTCGTTGCTATGCCATCACCATGGTCTTGCGTGATCGTGGGAAAATTTTTGAAATTACTCGTTACCCAACACTATGCCCATTTTGCGCACTGTATCCTAATAAAGCAGGTTCAGGCTGCTATCGCCATCCATCGGGACTCTAGTGAGGTGAAATCCGTCGATGATTGGGTCAAGAACCAATGCGGCGAATCCGCCGTGGCGGATGCTGATGTGGGTGGTCCCTTGATCAAAGGTGATGGGGCAGGAGGACCATGGGTTGAACTTGAGGCGTGGCTCCATCGCATATCGTCCCTTAGTGCGCTTCGCTCCCTTTTGGGTATGTGGGTTGCGTATACCATGTTCACCGTCCGCACTTGGGAGGGAACCCTACATCCTCTATTGTTACGTGGGCAGGGCTCCTCCTCGTCATCGCTATGCAGCCCCTTGTCATGGAGTTCGGCATTTAAATTGCCTGCCTGTTTGAAGACCCAACAATCCCTGTTGGTGTGGTTGGCTGGTTTTTTGGCGGTGCCATGTATTTGGCACGAGCGATCGAGTATTTGGTCCAGATTGGACGGGCCCTGAGTATTTCCGCTGACCGGGTTTATAGCCTCTGAATCCGGCATTGCGTGACGTATCTTCAGCATTATCGCCGTTAATGCGGCGCTTGTACTTGTTACGATGCGACCTGCCATTGCTGTCCTTGGTATCCGAACTACCAGGGTTTTTGGTCAGGTTGTCTCTACTAGCTAGCCAGCTGTCCTCTCCCGCGCAAAAGCGGGTCATGAGTGTTGTGAGGGCTGCCATGGATTTCGGCTTTTCCTGTCCTAGGTGCCGGGCAAGCCACTCGTCGCGGATGTTATGTTTGAAGGCTGCAAGGGCCTCTGCATCCGGACATTCAACGATTTGATTTTTCTTGGTTAGGAACCGTGTCGAAATTATCGGCGATTCTTGGCTGCTGAATTCTGTGGCTGAGGTCATCGGCGTCTGGTGGTGGCACATATGTGACCTAGAAGTTATCAGGAATCTGCTTCGGGTCCTCCCAACAACCAATTGATTCTGGCTTTGGCGGGCTGTTAAGCCAATGCCGAGCTGGTCCTTTAAGCTTGAGTGGGAGGTATTTGATGGCGTGTAGATTATCATCGCGGGCCATGTGGATATGGAGGTAGTCCTCAATCCAAACCCTTGGATCTGTTGAGCCATAAATGCGATTCGATGTTTCTGGGTTTGAAACCCTCGGGAGTTTGATGATCCATCACTTTATGCATGAAGCATAGTGGTTGTCTTGGCGCCTCTGTATTGAGCTATATCACGGCGCAGCTCAAATGAGCTTTGTCTCTGTGTTCGGCCCGGCGAATTGTTGTATCTGGCGTGGCGGTTATCGTTCACGTGTCTTGGAAGCCCCCGCGTTCCGTGGATCGATCTTGTTTGCCTTGCCTTGTCCTCAATATGTCTACATGAGTCGGCGTGTTTCCCCATGCCTTGGTATTTTTCGGCGGCCGAGTGCGGCTTGAATGGAGGTCTAGAGGCCTCTCTGTCGCGACCATGGGGTGGCGGTCGGCGCATCATCTTGTTGGTGATGTAGGTTTGGGTGCTGCTTCCTCTAATTGGGGTAGCAGCCTGCATTTAGGTATCTCTTGGAGGCGTTGAGTTCGTACTCTTGGCTGCAAGGACTTGATCCATCTGTCGACTAGCAAGTCTTAGTCAGCTCTAAGCTGCTGCTGCTTTCTTGAGGCTGCTTGCCGTGGCCATAAGACTGCGTTTGGCGCTCCTATTCAGCGGGATCCTCGGGGCGACAAATTAAATCGTAAATCGAGGCTTACCTCATCTTGAGGAGGAGGCATATAATTATCGTCCTCCACCTCCACATCGCCACTCTATCATGAGGTTGGCTTCTCCCTCCTCTGTGTTGAATCCTCTTTGGAGGGTTGTCTTGACACTTGTCAGGGGTGTTATTATCTCCCGTGCGGAATCACCATTTTGCTGTGGCGGGATTTAAATGGCGCGGGCCTTGGCGCTTGGGCTGTTTCTTGGAGGGTCATCCTCCGTTGTTCCATCGCCATTCTCATCTTTTGGGATGTCCACCATGTATATGTCGTATGGCGGTGGCATTCGGTGCCTATAAGCTGGTTCTTGGTCGTCTCGACATCGTTGTCCATCTTTGTCGATGTCTTGGTCAATCGAGCATGTCGGTTAAATCATCGGCAGTGGCTACAAAGTGGGTGGTGGGTGGGCGTTGAATTTCTTCGTCGTCGCATACCAACCTTCGACCATAGTCCGGCGGGGGCTCTCGATAAAGAGAGGCTGTAGTGAATTCAGGATGTCGCCAAAGGCGAGTCTTTGAAAGATGTCATGTGGTGAACTCCATGACCCGTAATCGGTTCGATTGGCGGGCGTGGGAGGTTGGTCCGGAGAGGAGTTCGGCACCTCGAGTCAGGATTACATAAGGACAGGATGGTGTTGGCTCAATCGCGCGCGAGATCGTAGCCCCGGCGGTGTCCAGCCACTCGTCCTCGTCGGTAGTCGGCTCGAGCTAAAGTCGAGGCCGGGCTGAATCGCGACCTCGAGGGCCTTTGTTCGGTGGCGAGCTAGATCGTGCCCATCGAGACAGTCTTGACGCGCTTGGCTGTGGCTCGAATCCGTCGAAGGTTAAGTCTCCGCGGATGTTGGCCGTGTAGTTCAAACTCCCAAATCTGACTGATGGCGGGCGTAGCTTCGATCTGCTCCGGATGGCCAAGTGAATTGGCCTGATGCAAAAGCCGCGAATCTGAAGATCTGTCCGGAGAAAAGTCTCACCTTGGACGCGTCGTTGTTGATGATCGGAAGGAGCCATCGGGCCTAAGGATGGCGACACAGTGGAACTCTCAATGAAAGCACCATTGTCGGTGTCAAAACCGGCGGATCTCGGGTAGGGGTCCCGAGCTGTGCGTCTAGGCGGATGGTAACGGGAGACAAGGGACACGATGTTTTACCCAGGTTGGGCCCTCTCGATGGAGTAATACCCTACTCTGCTTGATTAATATTGATGATATGGGTAGTACAAAGTAGATCTACCACGAGATCGAGAGGCTAAACCATAGAAGCTAGCCTATGGTATGATTGTTGTTAGATCCTCTGGACTAAAACCCTTCGGTTTATATAGACACCGAATAGGGTTAGGGTTACATAGAGTCGGTTACAATGGTAGGAGATCTACATATCCGTATCGCCAAGCTTGCCTTCACGCCAAGGAAAGTCCTATCGGACAAGGGGCGAAGTCTTCAATATTGTATCTTCATAGTCCGAGTCGGCCAAAGATGATAGTTGACTATCCGTACACCCCTATCTAGGACTCCCTCGATTAGGGTTACAGTCGGTTACAACGGTAGGAGATCTACATATCTGCATCGTAAGCTTGCCTTCCGCCAAGGAAAGTCCCATCCGGACACGGGGCGAAGTCTTCAATCTTGTATCTTCATAGTCCGAGTCCGGCCAGCGGTGATAGTTGACTATCCGGACACCCCTAATCGAGGACTCCACAGGGGCATTAGTCCCGGTTTGTGCCACGAGCGGGACCAATCTGCCTAATCCAGTTGGTGCCTGCTAGGGACCAAACACTGTGCTGCCCGTGCTCAAAGTTTAGTCCCACCTACGCTAGTTGAGAGGGCTCGAGAGTGGTTTATAAGCGTTGCTGCGCCCACCCTCTCGAGCTCCTCTCAACTCGAACTTCAGACCTAATCTGTCACTATGTGCTGTGGGCCTACTTGGCCTCCTGCGGCACTGAATCCTAGCCCATGTAGGGTTTCTAGTCGTATTCACGCCGTGAGGCCCAGTGGCGGCACTATTTTATTTTTTCCAGTTTTTGTTTTGTTTTCTGCATTATTTATTTTTGTTGTTTTTTGCTTTATTTTTTAATTCTTTTTGCTTTTAGTTTTAGAAAATTATAAACCTTACATTAGTGCCATTAGTTTTCAAATTTGAAAACACTTGTTTTTGTTTTACGTGTTTGCTTTATTTATTTTATTTTGTTTCTACTTACAACAAAATACTTATTATTGCTATTTTTATTTTTATTTTCAGTTTTTTGTTTTGTTTTCTGCATTATTTATTTTTTGTTGTTTTTTGCTTTATTTTTAATTCTTTTTGCTTTTAGTTCTAGAAAAATTATAAACTTTACATTAGTGCCATTAGTTTTCAAATTTGAAAACACTTTTTTATTTTCTTTGTTGCTTTATTTATTTTATTTTGTTTCTACTTACAACAAAATACTTATTATTACTATTTTATTTTATTTCCTGTTTTTGTTTTGTTTTGCATTATTTATTTTCTTTTGGTTTTTGCTTTATTTTGTTTTGTTTTGTTAGTGCCATTAGTTTTCAAATTTGAATAGTAAAATTTGAATTCTTTGAAATTTACTGAATCACAAGTTTGTGATTAACTTTACTAAAACATGAACATAGATGCACCTATAGAGAAAATTAGGCCTAAATTCATAATCAATTTCTATGAATTTGAGAGAAATTCAGTGTGAATTTAGGTCAAATTTCTATATAGGGGCATCTATTTACTGAGAGGAGCTCAACAAGGCGAGAGGGAGGGCTTATAAACCGGTGTGGCGCCCTTTGGTTGGCGAGTGGGACTAAACTCTAAAGCATAGCGAGGACCAACCCTTTAGTCGGTTTGTGGCACAAACGGGACTAATCAATCATGGGCGAGGTGAGCCGCATGGGCCACGGACTAATGAACATAGATGCACCTATTGAGAAAATTCAACCTAAATTCATATTTTTCAAATGAACTCTGAAAAAGTTGGCATAGCATGTGCATGTCCAAAATGGCCAATGGTATCATACTAAATCATTACAAAGTTGGCATGGTATCATCATAATAGTAGCGGGAGAAAGTCTTCACTTTTCTTCGCTTGTGTCATTGCTTATTGTAGTAACCATGGATAATATTCGCCGTTTATCGAGAATGCTTGGGTCAGCCTTGACTTTGAAGGAGAATTTCATGAAACTTTTCATACTCTTGAGACATATCATCTTGCCCTCCACTCCCGGATGTCCCTTTTTCACAGAAAGAACTATGTGGCGGTTTGTCTCATTGTATGATGTATTAAACTTCCTTATCTTTTCTTTTTCTCGATTCGATAGACATGTCCTTCACATAGATAACCTGTGCCACATCATTGGCTAGGGCCGAGCAGTTCGTCGGTGTACCCAAGATTTTCAGATCCTTTGTTGTCATTCCGTCTTTGTGGGTCTACACAGCCTTGTTGTCGGTGTCAAAACCAGCGGATCTCGGGTAGGGGTCCCGAACTGTGCGTCTAGGCGGATGGTAACAGGAGACAAGGGACACGATGTTGTTACCAGTTGGGCCCTCTCGATGGAGTAATACCCTACTCTGCTTGATTAATATTGATGATATGGGTAGTACAAGAGTAGATCTACCACGAGATCGAGTGGCTAAACCCTAGAAGCTAGCCTATGGTATGATTGTTGTTAGATCCTCTGGACTAAAACCCTTGGTTTATATAGACCTTTGAATAGGGTTAGGGTTACCGAGTCGGTTACAATGGTAGGAGATCTACATATCCGTATCGTAAGCTTGCCTTCACGCCAAGGAAAGTCCTATCCGGACAAGGGGCGAAGTCTTCAATCTTGTATCTTCATAGTCCAGAGTCCGGCCAAAGATGATAGTTGGCTATCCGGACACCCCTAGTCAAGACTCCTCGGTAGCCCTGAACCGGGCTTCAATGGACGAGTTAGGCGTGCATATTGTCTTGGCATTGCAAGCGGGTTCCTCCTCCGAATACTTAGAAGGTTTTGAACACAAGGATAGTGTCGGCTCTGCAAAACAAGTTCCACATACCACCGTAGAGAGAATAATTTTTGCGCAGATCTGTGGCGTATTCGGCGTGACATCATACCAGCCAAGCCTTTATTGAATCGTTTTCTTATTGTTCCACCTCAGCAGCGTTTAGCGGCGTTTCCTTGGAGCGTCTTATCAAGCGGAGATCGTGCCCCCTTATTCCGGATTCCCATCAATACGGACGTGGGTAACAACGCGCCATTGGTTATGGCGCTTGGGAGATAGCGAGTTTCACCGGGCTGGCGGGGGCGCATAGCCTCGTCCGTCCATATAAGGGATAAGGATCCACCCTTTTCACCTCGCCTTCCTCCTCCCTTGCTCATCCATTTCCGCTTTCTGAGCTCCAGCGCCCAAGTCCGCATCCTTCCTCAACCATCTCCAGCCATGTCCGGGCCGGGAGGCGGTGGATGGTCTCCTCCGTCACGGAGGCCAAGTAAAAAGACTGCGGAAGGCGGATACTTGTCGTGACGTCGCTTTGTCGGCTGCCCGACGAAGGCGGCTCATTCCACCCAGGCCCAATGAGAGGTGGTGTTCCTCACCACTTCCTCCATGGACTAGGTTTTCCACTTCACCCATTTGTGCGAGGGCTCATGTTCTCTACGGCCTGGATTTCCACGATCTGGCCCCGAACTTCATCCTCAACATCTCGGCGTTTATCGCCGTGTGCGAGGCCTTCCTCTGCATCAGCCCCACTTGACTTATGGCTGAAGATCTTCAATGTCAAGCGAAGGTAGTGGGCGGCCGCCAAGCGGAGTCTTGGGCGCCATGGTTGGCAAGAAGGCCAAAGTCCTATGGCTCGAGGCTCCTTTGTGGAGACCATAAAGGGGTGGCAATCGGGGTGGTTCTACATCATCGAGCCATACGACTCTCAATGGGGCGGCCCCCAAATTCGATCTGGCTTCCCCACGGCTCACATCATGTAAAGAGCGGGCCTGACATGGGGGATTGGACGAGCTGTCCGGACTCCAAACCTCGTCCGAAACCTGGTGGACAAGAATCTCGGGCTTGTCAGCGTAATCCGGTGATGCTCATCCACGGATTCTCCCATGCCAACAACGGGCCTTCAAATTGTGGGAGTTCGATCCGGCACAACATCCAACCTGAAGAGGCTCTTGACACTCGTGCGAAGATGCACGGAAGGTGATGTTCAAGGCGCCGAGGCTCCCTCATCCGCTCTGAAGATCGCGGATTCAACTCGCAGCTTCAAGCTACGAGGTAAGCTATTTTGCCCTTCACGGAATCTTGCTTTTCATAGTTTGACTCTATGCGGGATCTAAACTCCCTTGCCTTTGGCAGGGTGGCGGAGCACATCCGGGCAGGTTAGCTGTCCGGCTCCTTTGCCGAAGACCAGTAGGCGCCCGCTTGGCGGGCCTGCTTGCTCGGCGCCTACGTGGGCGGAGAAGAAGCCAGAAAGAAGGCCACGGGGACTTGAAGGAGTGCCGGCGCCGGTGTTGTCGGACTCATCGTAAGGCGACTCGGGCGGACTCCTCCCGTGAAAGGAGGAGAAGCGAAGCCTCTCCCAGTGAAGAGAGAAAAAGAAAGGCCGCCCGGTGAGAGGCGGAGGTTCAGAAGGAAGAACCCTTATCTCGGACGTCTCCTGGCATAGCGGCGAGGAGGAGGTGGCCCTCGGGGCCAAGCCCCTAGCGAGATCGTAAGTGTCCGGATACCCATGGCTTTTTCATTGCATAGTGTTCTCTAATGCCGAACAATCATGCAGCCCGCCCAAGGCAGGCTCGCCCGCCGTCGGCGGGTCCCTGATCGTCGGAAGTGGAGAGTACTTCACTTCTGCCGCCTCCTCACCTCACGCTGCTGGCGGCGAGGTGGGGCCCCAAGGGGGCCTGGTCAGAGGAGGTGGCGCGGGAGGCGCCGCAAGGCAGCCTCCTGGACTCGAGCCTTGAGGCGAGACCCCAAGGGCTCTAAGCCCGAACCTTGTCCAGGACTCCATGCGGAACCTTCAGTGATTCGAAGTCCGGCAAGCGGCCCGCCGTAGGAAGGTAAGGCGCGGTGTCCTCCGTCAACCGGAGGCACGGATATCTTATTGGGGCTTGGCGCCTCCATCGAAGGAACACCGCCTTGTTATGAGTGTGGTGATCCGAGAAGATTCGATCCGCCAAGGCGGGCTGTTGGCTTCTGCGACCTTCTAATAGGCTTTGAGGTAAGTTTTCAATATATGTAAGAAGATTACGCATAGACAGTAGCCCCGATGCTTAGTTGATTGTTGAAAAGAAAAGCGGACCGAGGATCTAAAAGATATCTGTGAGGAGTCTAACATAAGTATGTCAATATGGGAATGCAGGCTGCCTGTGACCTGCCGCCTTGACTGCGGAGGTCAATGCATTGAAGGAGAGCCTCGGCGGTCCGAGCGAGCTCGGCTAAGCCAGAAGCAGCTCGAGGACAAGGAAGGTAAGTAATACCTTATGGAATTTAAAAATGTGGTTGCAAAGATAACAGGAATAACATGGGTGCTGCGGGGGCCCTGGCGAGGTGGCGACCTGAAGGAGGCGGTGTCATGATCGAAAACAAAGCGTCTGCGGGCGCACCAAGCGAGAGGGGAGGCGCAGCTGGCGGAGAATGCGGCAAGGGCTCAGGCTCTCGTGGAAAAACACGAGGGTTTGGGCGTTATTCGAACCGAAAGTCCGAGCTTGCCTCGGCTCTTGAAGTGCCAAAGCTGCTAAGGCGAGGCCAAAAAGCCCTCAGGAGATTGAGGCAATAAAGAAGATCACGGCGGGTAAGGCATTCTTTATGCAGAGCAAGAATGTAAAGTCAATTATCTAGTACTTACCGAATCTGGAGCTCTCGGAGGCGTTCAGCAGATCTGCCGTGGTGTCTCCGATGCCGCCGCTTTCTACCGAGCGAAGAAGGGGAGCTCGGCAGAAAAGGTGTTTTGGTCTCGGTATCTTTGAGGCGAACACCAGTGCCCATGAGCGACCAAGCTGAAGCAATTGGTGCGACCTCCACAAGGTCGCCGAACAGGCCATGAAGGGCTTTATAGCTCGGTGTGGCCAAATGAGGCCATGCCTAGGAGCTACCGGGCTAGTCTGGTGGCTGGTGGATGCCTGTCCATGGATCGAAGTCATCAAGCGCTCCATCTGTATTGAAGGTGCCCGTGGGGCCTTGCCCGTGCCAAGGTGCCTTTGGGGCAAGCTGGACCTGGAGAAGCTGGTGGCGGACGGGCCGCCGTCGGGCAAAGAACATCATAAGCCGAGAAGTATTATGAGGCGTCTGAAGGGTGCCCGTCTTATAAGCGGGTGAATGCCCCAAAGATGTAATATTTGAGTAGACTCGCATTTGTTATCCTGTCGCTGAAAACTTTTCATATCGCTAAACAACGCTTTTGAATTTAAAATATTACCTTATGTGCGGCCGTTTATCAAATTTGAGAGATGGCGAGTCATTGGCTTCAGCCCCCATGCCAGGAGTGCTGGGGTGTTCGGGATAAACTTGGCGCTCTTGTTCCCATTCTTGGGTCCTTGAGGCGCTCAATGCAATGAACGAACAACGGACTATAATGCTTGAACACTCTCCTTAGCCATAGAATTCTATAATTTTAAATTTCGTGAAGCCCCTAGTATTGGAAGCCGAGTTGAGGCGCTATCACGCCTTGGCGGACAATGCGGTTCCTCGCTCTAAGCGGCATAAGTCTTTAGGGACTCGAAGAAACCTCTCCAACAGCGACCGGCTCTCGCCTTATCATGACGGTCAGTTTAGCTTTCTCCCAGGTGCTCAACCCAGCTCAGCGAGGGCACAATCGCGGTGGTTCTCCCAGCGCTACCTTAGCCAATATAACGGAACCTAAGGTACCAAAACATGGGGCAGGCAAACCCAACTATTGACCCAAGACATGATTGAACCGATGCATATAATGTTATAAGTTAGGGGTGCCGCACTTGTGAAAGTGTTAGGACTTGTCACACCATGTTTTGGGGTACATAAGCTCCTGGTGTATTAGCCGTACCAAATTATGCAGTTGCGCAATGTCATAAATGAACATATATAATGGGAAAGAATGCAATAATAGGCAAGAGCTATATATTGGTTATTCAAAAGCTGCAAATAAAAGCGAGCGATACAAATTGTGCGATAAGCAAGATGCGGGACTTTTGACATGTCCCCTTACGAGGGGTAAGTTTGCGGTGTGGTATGTAAAACAGGTATCTGCTCGTAATAGAGACCACTGGACACTCGGCGCAGTTTTACGCTTCCCTGGCTGTTGCATCGTATATTGGTAGCGAATGCGGACACGGCTTACGGAGAGCGAGTCCTGAAAGTAAAAGGAAGAAAAGGAAAAAAGGAATGACACAAGCAGGGGCCCTAGTGCGGTCTAGCCGCGTGCAGGCGTCTAGTGGTCGTGGCCCGTCCCTATGCCGATGGCGGCGGGCGCAATTACGTGCGCGTAATCTTGCCCGCGAGTTCGCGAGGGCTGGGGTTGGGGCTGCATTACTCGCTTGTTGGGCGTGCCAGGTGGTCTTGCTGTAGGTTACTCTGTCGCGAAAGTGTTCGATTGTTTATTGGCGGATGGAGAATTGCCTTAGAGGCTGTTACGCATACGCGCAAGGGCGGCGTATGCTCCTCCGTTCGGAGGAGGCGTTGGTGTTTCCATTGACCGTGATTACGCCTCGAGGCCTGGCATCTTGAGTTTGAGGTACGCGTCGTGCGGCACCGCATTGATTTTCTGCGTCACGGTTCGTCCGGCGATGCGTGATAGCCGCTGCGGAGCAGGGGCTATGTCGAAGATTAACTCCTCACTCCGGAAGTTATCGGGGATCGAAGACCACTTCAAGTGTAGCGAACTGTGCAGTTAGCCTCTACACCTGGAATGGCGCCTTTAAAGGTCGTCTTTGTGGGTTTGATCCTTAGCGGGTCTATGCCCATTTGCGCATTGTATCTGATAAATCAGGTTCAGGCTCTTGCCGCCGTCCATCGAGGACTACGGTGAGTGAAATCCGTCAATAATTGGGTCAAGAACCAATGCGGCGAAACGCTGTGGCGGATGCTAGTGGGTTGGTCCCTTGATCGAAGGTGATCGGGCAGGAAGACCATGGGTTGAACTTGGGCGGTGGCTCCATCGCGTATCGTCCCTTAGTGCGGCGCTTCCGCTCCCTTTTGGGTATGTGGGTTGCGTATATCATGTTCACTTATCCGCACTTGTGTGGAAAGCCCTTTGTCCTCTATTGTTGGTGGCGGGGCTCTTCCTCGTCATCTCTATGCAGCCCCTTGTCGTTGTTTTGGCGCTTAGCTTGCCTTGCTTGAACACCCAACAATCCCTGTTGGTGTGGTTGGCTGGTTTTGGGGTGCCATGTATCGCTGGCGATCGAGTATTCGGTCCAAGTTGAGCGGGCCTGGGTATTTCTTTTGAATGGCTTCTTCCGCTGACGGGTTTAGAGCCTCTGAATCCGGCATTCTTGTCGATATCTTCAGCATTATCACCGTTAATCGGCGTTTATCTTGTTGTGATCGACCTGCCATTGCTGTCCTTGGTATCCGAACTACGGGGTGTTTGGCCAAGTTGTTGCTTGAGCTAGCCAGCTGTCCTCTCCAGCAAAAGTGGGTCATGAGTGTGGTGAGGGCTGCCATGGTTTCGGCTTTTCTGTCCTAGGTGCGGGCTAGCCACTCATCGCGGATGTTGTGTTTGAAGGCTGCTAAGCGCCTCGCATCCGGACGGTCGACAATCTGATTTTTCTTTGTTAGGAACCGCGTCCAGAATTATGCGGCGATTCTTACGGCTGCTGAATTATATGGATAAGGTCAAATTAGGCGTCGGTGGTGCACATATGTGCCACAGGAGTTATCAAGGAATGCGGCTTTGAGGTCCTCCCAACAACCGATTGACTCTGCTGGCAAGCTGTTGAGCCAATGCGAGCTGGTCCTTTAAGCTTAAGTGGGAGGTCTTTGATGGCATGTAGATCATCACGCTTGAGCCATGTGGATATGGAGGAGGTAGTCCTCGATCCAGACCGCAGGATCTGTGGTACCATCGTATGATTCGATGTTTACGGGTTTGAAGCCCTCAAGTTTGATGATCCATTACTTCATCTGTGAAGCATAGTGGGTGTCTTGGCGCCTACATGTTGGGCTATATCACGGCGTAGCTCATATGAGCTTTGTCTCTTGTGTTCGGACCCGGCGGGTTTATTGTATCCGGCATGGCGGTAATCATCGAGTCGTTGGGCGCCCGCGATCTGTAGATCGATCTTGTATGCCTTGCCTTATCCTCAATATATCTACGCAAATCCTGCGCGTTTACCCGTGCCTTGGTACTTTTGGCGGCGTCGGGCGTGGCTTGGCGGAGGGCTGAGAGGCTTCTCAGCCAGCGACCACGGGGTGGCGATCTGCCATGTCGTCTTGCTGGTGGCGTGGGTGCTTCCTCCTCTGATCGAAGCAGCGGCCTGCGTTTGGGGTAGCTTTTGGAGGCGTTGAGTTCATACTCTTGGCTGCAGGACTTCAGTCCATCTATCAGCTAGCAGGTCTTGGTCCGCTCTAAGCTGTTGCTGCTTTTCTTGAGGCTGCTTATCGTGGCCATGAGCCTGCGTTTAAAAGCGCTCTTGTTAAGCGAGGGTCCTATGGCACGACAATTAAATGCGTCGTCGAGCTAGCCTCGTCTTGGGAGGCGCATAATTATCGTCCTCTACCTCTCTTTCTGCCCTTGTCGTGCGGACTTGCTTCTCCCTCCTCCTGCGCTGAGTCCTGCTGGAGGTTCATCTTCGGCACTGTCCGGTATTATTGTCTCCGTGCGGAATCGCCGTTTCTTGTGGCGGGATTTAAGCGGCGCCTTGGCGTCGGCGCTTGGGTTGTTCTTGGAGGGTCATCCTCCGCTCTTCCATCGCCATTCCATCTTTTGGGATGTCCACCATGTATATGTCATATGGCGAGGTGGCCTTCCGATGCCCGTGGGTGGCTCTTAATCGTCTCGGCACGTCGTCCATACCATCGATGTCTTGGTCGAAGTCGAGCATGTCGGTTAAATCATCGGCAGTGGCTACAAAGTGGGTGGTGGGTGGGCGTTAAATTTCTTCGTCGTCCGAATCCCAACCTTCGACCATAGTTGGCGGGGCTCCCCGACAAAGAGATACTTTAATTAGTTCAGGATATCGCCAAAGGCGAGTCTTGAAAGATGTCGTGGCGGTGAACTCCATAACTTGGCGCCCGGTCGGATTCATTGGTAGGTAGGAGGTTGAGTCGAAAGAATCCGGCACACAGGAGTCACGAGCCGCAAAGGACAGGGATGGTGTTGGCTCAATCACCGTGGATATTTCAGCCCCGGTGTCAACCAACCATCCTCGATCGGCGAAACGGCTCGGATTAAGGGTGGGGCGGATCTTGAGTGCGCCCTCGGTCGTTGTTGGTGGCGAGCTAGATCGTACCCATCAAGGCAGTGCGGCACGCTCGGTTGTGGTTGAATCCGTCGAAGATCAAATCTCCGCGGACATCGGCCGTATAGTTGAACTTCAAATCTGACGATGGCGGGCGTAGCTTTCAATCTGCTCCAAATGGCCTAGCGAATTGGCCCATTGCGCAAAGCCGCGAATCGAAGATCTGTCCGGGAGAAAAGTCTCACCACTGGACTCGTCGTTGCTGATGATTGAAGGAGCCATCGGGCCTATAGGTGGCGACACGGAGGAACTCTCAATGAAAGCACCAATGTCCGTGTCAAAACGGCGGATCTCGGGTAGGGGTCCCGAGCTATGCGCCTAGGCGGATGGTAACGGAGACAAGGGACACGATGTTTTACCCAGGTTGGGCCCTCTCGATGGAGGTAATACCCTACTCCTGCTTGATTAATATTGATGATATGGGTAGTACAAGAGTAGATCTACCACGAGATCGAGAGAGGCTAAACCCTAGAAGCTAGCCTATGGTATGATTGTTGTTAGTCCTCGGACTAAAACCCTTCGGTTTATATAGACACCGAACAGGGTTAGGGTTACACAGAGTCGGTTACAATGGTAGGACATCTACATATCCGTATCGCCAAGCTTGCCTTCCACGCCAAGGAAAGTCCTATCCGAACAAGGGACGAAGTCTTCAATCTTGTATCTTCATAGTCCAGGAGTCCGGCCAAAGATGATAGTTCGGCTATCCGGACACCCCCTAGTCCAGGACTCCCTCACCCGCCTCCTGACAGATTGACCCATTTGCACTTAAACAAAGGGACCTTAAAATCTACTCTGTAGTCAAGTTCCCATATTTCCACTATGTAACCATAATATGTGTCCTTTCCCCTCTCGGTTGCTGCATCAAAGCGGACACCGCTATTTTGGTTGGTGCTCTTTTGATCTTGGTCAATCGTGTAAAATGTATTCCCATTTATCTCGTATCCTTTCCAAATCATTACAGTCGAAGATGGTCTCCTGGACAACAAGTACAGCTCATCACAAACAGTGTTGTCACCTACGAGGCGTGTTTCCAACCAACTGCTGAAAGTCTGATGTGTTCACATGTAATCGATCGTCGCCTTTGCTCACGGGTGTTTGGGCCGAGACTGTTCTTGTGTTCATCGACATGCAGGAGTCACCAAGGTAGAGTTACGTAGAAGCTGTGTAGTGTGCTTGAGACCAAGAATATCCGTCCATGCATATTATTGAGTCCCTTCAAGCGTGCCTTTTCGGTCAGTCTCCCCTCATACCGTGATTTAGGGAGACCTA
>JAHIAM010003353.1:0-88249 GCA_021605205.1 Aegilops longissima
CCGTTAGGCTATTTAACGCTCGAGGCACAGTATAGGCCCATTAGGCCTTTTTCTTTTATTTTGATTTTCTGTTTTAGCAGAATAGTTTCTGTTTTCAAAATTCATATCTTTTATTCTGTTTAATATTTTTGAGTGATTCTTTTTTGTTGGCTTGCAAATTTTATGTAGTTTCTGTAGAATATATATTTAGCTATGTCAAAATTAATTAAAATTGCTTTAATTTAGTTTTAGTCAGAATAGTAAATCTGCTATAACTTTAGTTAGAAAAATTATTTTTAGATGATTCTTTTGTCACAACTTTATTTTAACATTGCCAAACCATAAAAATTAACTTGGGTATTTTAGGATTAATAAATAATTAGTTTTAAGCAGAATCCTATTAATCCTAATTAATTAACTAGCTCCTGTTTTCCTAATATTTTAATTAGTAAATAAATTTATTTTTAACTTGTGATTGGTTATTCTAGGTTAGTTTCTGTCACTCTAGTAGATGAACTTTTATTTATAATTAATAAAAGTTTTAATTTATTTTCTTAATAGAAATTGGATTAGGCCTAATAGGAGTTTTATAATAGCTTTTTAATTAATTCTTTTTGCTCCTAGTTGCTTAGTGAATCCTATTCTGTTAAGTCAACCTAAAACCATGATTAGGTTATGTTGAGTAAATTTTATTATATAAAAACTATTTTAGTTATTGTTTGAAGTAGGGAAACTTTGAGTGGTTTTTCTTTGAGTTTTCCTTTGGATTTGGTTTTGGTTGTTTTGTTGTGTTATGTTACTTTTGTTATGTTGTGTTATGTGATCCTATTGCTATATGCTTATTGTGAATTGTTTGTCTCGGTAGAGTTTCTGAGTCTGAAGCTTGCTACTACGACTCTTTAGCTTACGAGGATCATCAGCAAGGCAAGTTTTGATCATGTTATTCTATACCTATGTTTTTTGTGCATTAGTGATTGTCACCACCCCACCATGCAAGCAGTAGTGAAATCTTGAAGTCATTAAACTTGAGTAGTATCATGTGGTAGGATGAACCAATCCCCTTGTTACCATGACCCCGGGACGAAGTAGTTACTTTGCTATGCTCGTAGACGGGTTTTGGGTTGAGTGAAATTCATAAGCAAGATGTGAGAGTCAATGATGATGACAACCCCATGAACTACAAGGATCAAGATGGACTTCGGAAAATCACTACTGGGTGGAGGACGGTTGACGGGCACCCTGGAGAACCAAGTGGTGGCCGGGATGCATGGAGAAGTGCCATGACATCTTGCGGAAAGCTTCACCCAGCCACGAAGAGAAGGATGGATGCCCCATGACCGGAAGCTTACATGTGCAGCCGCAAGCCATTATGGGCTCTGGCTGGGTTGACCCTAGTAGTGACGCTGGCTGGACGGTACTACGAGATGTAGAAGAACGGTAGGGTTGGATGGGTACCGGCAGTAGCCAGAAGAACTCTTTGGAAGACCCTGTTTCATTCGTCCGTCTTCAAACACCATGAAGTGCGAAGACTTTAAAGGAGGAATGATTCTTGCGGGAAAAGCGCAAACCTCTGCAGAGTTAAAGATCTAATCGATTAGCCGTGTCCCCGGTTATGGACATTTGAGCCTCTGGAACTTGGAAGTATTCGGATATCTCAACACTAAAACTAATGAATTAATTGAGGGGTTTTATGACTTAATAATTTGGGAACGAGATATTGGTTGGCGGAACCATCTCAATAACTACCAACAATTGTAGTAATTTGCAAGCAAGTCCACTGTAGTAGGATAAAATTTGCTTTTCGCAAAATGATGAAACTTAGAGCTCCACAGCCAAAATGCATATAGTGATAGTAAGTTTATTATTGTTATTCATAACTTGCCAGCTTATTCCAAAAGCTGACCTACATGGCTGCAACGTCTTATGTTGCGAGGTATATTCAATCAGGAGTGAGGCTACGCTCGCGCTTGGCGATTGCCCTTTGAGTCGGATGGACTCGCTTTACCTTCGACGCTTCCGCAGCATTAGTAGTTTATTTCTCATGAGTTGGCCTTGAGCGAATTTATTCCTTGTAATAAAGACTCTATATGAGAATCGTTTAATGATATTCAGGTGCGATTGAACTTTGATTACTTTATCGATGTCTTGTGAGTACCGGCATGATCTTGGGATGGAATGCAGATACGTAGACTTGACCGATGTTGGGTCAGGTCGCTACAGAGATGGTATCAGAGCACACGCTGACCGTAGGATCGTAACCCCTAGGATCGGAAAGCCATAAGCAGAGACCATTTACTTTAAATCCTTTTCATTCCGTAATTCTCCCCTGTTCAATTCGGACTCTTCTCCTAATTTTCAACATTCTAGATGGCCGTCGAGTTCACCCCGGTTTTGCTACCGGAGTTCTGCCAGCCCGATGAGACGATGCCCTTCGGAAGAAAGCTGGTCCAGATGGTGAAGCAGCTGAAGATAGCTCTACCCTCGATCACCGGGAAGCCTACTAATGCACTTCCGACGGACACCCGCTACAGGATTGAGGTGCATATCCCAGGGAGAACCTTCGGAGGACACACGGAGCCGATTGACTTTGAGTTCACCGAGTTCAACTGGATCATCGGAAGGGACGTGGCGATCTATCGAGCACTTGGACATCTCCGAGAGGAGTACAGGGCCGAGCTCGATCACTTAGACCTCGCCATGGTTTCTCGCAGGGCAAGGAATGGAGATATCATCCGTACCATGGAGGACGATTCCACTCTCTCCTACATCCAGGACTTGGAGTGTCTTCTCAGGAAACGGGAGATTCAGACTCGCCGTAACTCGAAGACACACCGGAAGCTATTGTTCCGCGAACTGGAACTGGAGGAGAAGGCACGCGCAGACTTCCTTGGCCATGAGGAAGAAATCACGGACTTCATGGAGACAGTCGACGACCTGAAGATGAAGCTTGCCGCGATAGAGGAAAAGATGGACTTGGGAGAGGACCTTTATCCGAGTGGAGATGAAGGACCCCTCGTGAGCAATGATCAGGATTTTGAAGGGAGTACCACTGAAGAAAACCCCAAGAGGAGGCGCCACTGATGAAGACTTTTTAGTCGACCACCATGTTATCTTTTACTTTTTCGTCGATCAGTTAGGCCGATGTTTTCCCTTCGATTAGTCATGAGCTTTTGTAATCGAATTTGAACCATGTTTGAGTGGAATGAATAAATGATTGGTGTGTTATGATTGTGCATTCATATGGGTAGTGTTATTTCTCATAGACCATTGTTCTATTCTAATATTCTCATCCACTCCAAAACACCAGATGCCTCCGAGACGTGACACTGGTTTCCCGCCGGAGCTCACCCAGCTGCTCCAGCAGCAGAATGCACTGATGCAGCTACTTATTCAGAATCAGAACAACAACGCCAACAATCCACCGCCACCACCCCCTGTGGACAACTTGACTCGATTTCTGAGGTTGAATCCGCCAGTGTTCTCTAGTAGCACTGAGCCGATTGTTGCTGATGATTGGCTCCGCAACGTCGGAAGAGAGCTAATCACTGTTGGATGCACTGATGCTGAGAAGGTGCGCTTTGCCGCGCATCAACTGGATGGACCTGCAGCTTCTTGGTGGGAGAACTACACCGCCACTTTTCCCATTGGTGCCATCACTTGGGATCAATTCCAGCAGGCCTTCCGCACCGCTCATGTCTCAGCTGGAGCCATGAGTCTGAAGAAGCGTGAGTTCCGCAACTTACGCCAGGGGAACCGTACTGTGGCACAGTACGTGGATGACTTCAGCAAGCTCGCTCGCTATGCCCCAGATGATGTGGCCACAGATGCCACCAAGCAGGAGAAGTTCCTTGAGGGACTCAATGATGAACTGAGCATGCAACTTATTGTGGCTACCTTCAACAACTACCAGGAGCTGGTAGACAAGGCCACCATTCTTGAAGGCAAGCAGCAGCAGATAGAAAGCCGCAAGCGGAAGTACAGCCAGGGGAAGCACAATTCAGGAGCTCAGCAGAAGCCCCGCTATGCACCATACTCAGGAGGGCACACCCATCATAACCATGGAGGAAATGGGAACAACCGCAGCCAGGACAACAAGTCAGGCCATGGCAATGGCAATGGTAATGGTAATGGCAATCAGCACCGTTCTGCCCCGGCTCCGAAGGATCTGAGCCACATCACCTGCTTCAAGTGCCAGAAGACAGGACACTATGCCACCGACTGCCCGGAGGCCAAGCAGAGGAATGGGAATGGCAATGGAGGCTCAGCGAAGAAGCCCAATCCGTTCCCTCGTGCTCAGGTGAACCACATCGACGTGGAGGACGTCTATGATCAGCCAGACACTGTGGTTGGTAAGTTTTTATTGAATTCACGTTCAGTTTTGGTTCTCTTTGATTCTGGTGCAACGCATTCATTCATATCAAGGGTAGTTGTGGAAAAGTACGGGTTACCCACTAAAACCCTTAGAAGCCCCCTTCGCGTCAGTTCCGCAGGAGGAGAAATGATGGCAGGTGTAGGCTGTCATGCAACCCTCAACATCGGGAACCATAAATTTCCCGTGGACCTCATAGTGTTGGAAACCCAGACCTTGGATGTAATCCTAGGCATGGATTGGTTGTCAAAGTTGAAGGAACATTGATCGTGCTCAGAAGTCTATTCTGCTCACCACCCCGGAGCAGAAGAGGATCAAGTACGTAGCCAGGCACAGCCAGATGAAGAATCAGGTGCATTCCCTCACGGGAGTTGTTCAGGAAGAAGTGCCAGTAGTGCAAGATTTTCCCGATGTGTTTCCGGAGGAATTACCAGGAATGCCACCGGACAGGGACATTGAGTTTTTGATTGAGTTATTGCCCGGCACAGCCCCAATATCCAAGAGACCTTATCGGATGCCACCGAATGAGTTGAAGGAGATCAAGGATCAAATTAATGAGTTATTGGAGAAAGGATATATTCGACCAAGCTCATCACCTTGGGGAGCCCCAGTTCTTTTGGTAGAGAAGAAGGATGGAAGCTTGAGGATGGTTGTGGATTATCGTGCATTGAACGAAGTAACCATCAAGAACAAGTACCCTCTTCCGATGATTAATGACTTGTTTGATCAGCTAGTTGGAGCCAAGGTATTCTCTAAGATCGATCTTCGATGAGGGTATCATCAGTTGAAGATCCGTGAAAAGGATATACCCAAAACAACATTCACTACCAGGTATGGTTTATATGAGTATACCGTCATGTCATTTGGATTGACTAATGCTCCTGCGTACTTCATGAATTTGATGAACAAGGTGTTCATGGAATATCTGGACAAGTTTGTCGTGGTGTTCATCGATGATATATTGATTTTCTCCAAGAGCGAGGAAGAGCATAAGGAACATTTGCGTCTAGTTCTGGAGAAACTTCGAGAACATCAGTTGTATGCCAAGTTCAGCAAATGTGAATTTTGGTTGGAGGAAGTTGGATTCCTCGGACATGTTATTTCAGGAGAAGGAATAGCAGTTGATCCCGCCAAGGTTGAATCAGTCACCGATTGGCAGTCACCCACCTCAGTCAAGGAGATCCGCAGTTTTCTCGGACTCGCAGGATATTATCGGAGGTTCATTGAGAACTTCTCAAAGATTGCCAAGCCCATGACTGAGCTGTTGAAGAAGGAAGCCAAGTATGTTTGGACCGAGGAATGTGAAGCCAGTTTTCAGGAATTGAAGAAACGGTTGGTCACAGCCCCAGTGTTGATTTTGCCAGACATACACAAGGAATACCAGGTTTATTGTGACGCTTCTCGTCAAGGACTCGGAGGAGTACTGATGCAGGAAGGTAAAGTTGTAGCTTATGCCTCCAGACAACTACGACCTCATGAGATGAATTATGCCACTCATGATTTGGAGTTAGCAGCCGTAGTGCATGCACTCAAGACCTGGAGACATTTCCTCATCGGAAACCGTTGTGATGTCTACACAGATCACAAGAGCTTGAAATATATTTTCACGCAGAAGGAATTGAACCTCAGGCAGAGGAGATGGCTAGAGTTGATAAAGGACTACGACATGAGGTTGCATTACCACCCCGGTAAAGCTAATGTTGTAGCAGATGCTTTGAGCCGTAAGAGTTATGTGAATACTCTTACAGCAGGAGGATTACCCCAGGAGTTAGTCGATGACCTCAGAGATCTCCGACTGGAGATAGTTCCGAAAGGATTTGTTGCAACTCTGGAAGTTCAGTCCACTTTGGCCGAAAGGATTCGTGAAGCCCAGAAGTCGGACAAGGAAATTGATGAGATTAAGCAAAAGATGGAGGAAGGAAAAGCTAAAGGATTCCGTAAGGATGAACACGAAACTATATGGTTCGAGGATCGTATTTATGTGCCCAATGATCCCGAACTCAGGAAGCTAATTCTTCAGGAGGCTCATGATTCACCATACTCGATTCACCCCGGCAACACCAAGATGTACTTGGATTTGAAGCAAAGTTTCTGGTGGACAGGTATGAAGAAGGATATTGCCGAGTACGTAGCGATATCGATGTTTGTCAACGTGTAAAGGCAGAACATCGAAGCCAGCAGGGTTACTTCAACCTTTGCCGATTCCGATTGGAAATGGGAGAAACTTGGAATGGATTTCATCACAGGATTACCCAGGACCCGTTCAGGTTATGATTCTATCTGGGTAGTGGTTGATCGTTTGACCAAGGTAGCTCACTTCATTCCCGTGAAGACTACCTATACCAGTGCTAAGTTGGCCAAGATATACATGACCAGGATCGTATGTCTGCATGGAGTTCCGAGGAAAATCGTGTCAGATAGAGGAACACAGTTTACCTCAAAGTTTTGGAAGCAGTTGCATGAAACCTTGGGTACGAGGCTGGAATTCAGTACAGCTTTTCATCCGCAGACAGATGGACAGACCGAGAGAGTCAACCAGATTCTGGAGGACATGTTGAGAGCTTGTGTGCTAGACTATGGGTCTAGCTGGGATGATAATTTTCCATACGCAGAGTTCTCATACAACAACAGTTATCAATCCAGTTTGAAGATGGCCCCTTTCGAAGCTCTATACGGAAGGAGGTGCAGAACACCATTGCTGTGGGATAGTGTTGGAGATCGATCACTTTTCTGTTCCGACCTTGTCAAGGATTCCGAAGAGAAAGTCAAGTTGATTCGAGACAGGCTCAAGATAGCACAGTCGAGACAAAAGAGTTATGCCGACAGTAAGCGCAAGGAAGTGACTTACGAAGTGGGAGACCGAGCATATCTTCGTGTGTCTCCACTTCGTGGAATCAAGAGGTTTGGTGTCAAGGGAAAGTTAGCACCCCGATTCATTGGCCCCTACAAAATCCTCGAACGTCGTGGAGAGGTTGCTTACAAGTTGGAATTGCCGGAAGGATTGTCCGGAGTTCATGATGTCTTCCATGTTTCTCAGCTGAAGAAGTGTCATGCCAACATGGCCGATGTTCCGTTGAGAGATCTGATGCCCTAGAGGCCATACAGCTTGACAGTGATCTGACCTACAAGGAGAAACCCATCCGAATTCTCGAGACTGCAAGCAGAGTCACCCGCAGCAAGGTCCTCAAATTTTGCAAGGTGTTGTGGAGTCACCACACCGAGGAAGAAGCCACCTGGGAGCGCGAAGAAGACCTTCTTGAGATCACCCGCACCTATTTGCTAGCCAACCCGAATCTCGAGGGCTAGATTCATCTTAAGGTGGTAGGTTTGTAACATCCCAAATTTCCTATTTGGAATGTTTTACAATTATAGCTAAGCATCCTATGCATCCTGTTTGAATTTGAATGCCATTTGGAGTTTGAGCAATTTGAGTTTTGAATTTGAATTCAAACTTTGGCAAGTAGGAAACATTTAAAAAACTAAGCCTGATAAATACTTGATCAAAAGTATGAGAGGAGCAAACATGACACTCCAAAAATATCAGAGGAAAACATTGCCAAAAGATTTGGATTCAAATCTGAATTTTATTTGAATTTGAAAAAATGGATTTTTATAAAGTTTGGATTTTCCTTTGGAAAAATGTTCAAATGAAAGGAATATTCCTGATCATTTTGGTATATATATACCCTATATAAAATATTTATAGTTATTGTTTTAATTCTGTTTTGTTTTGCTAAAAAAATAAATTTTAAAAAAAGGGAAAACCCTCCCCACGCACCAGCTAGGCCACCCAGAGCCCAGCCAGTGCAACCCAGCCTCACTGGCCCACTGGCCCGGCCAAGGCCCACCAGCCAACTGGCCAGCTCCCACCGCCTCGCCCCTCGCCCGGCGCTCTGCGCCGCCACCCCTTCGCCTCGCCCTCTCTCTCTCTCTCGACCCATGAGGCCCACCCCATCTTCTTCCCCTCGCCCGCCTCGCCACTTGCTTGGGAGATCGTCGGATCCCGATCCGAGGCCGATCGCCCAAGCCGTCCGAGGCCCAGCTATAAAAGCCAAGCCCCACCCCATTCCCCGAGACCTCGCGGACCCCTCTCCCTCCCGCTCGACCTCACGGAGACCCGAGCTCCCTCCGCCGCCAAATCGCGCCCGTCGACGCCCTAGCCCTCCCCGACCACCCCAACCCCACGAACCCCTCCCCGTGCTCCCCCGCATCCTCCCGACGACTTCCCCGAGCTCACCGACGACTGGAACCCTCGCCGCACTCTCGCCGCCCCCGCCGCCGCCGCCGTCGGACGCCGGTAAGCCACCGGAGCCCCCTTTCCCCCGTCCGATCTCTAGTGAACGGCCACAATTAGAACCCCCGAAGGGGTATTTTTTTTAAAACGAACCGGCCCGGTTCTTTCTGGTTTAGATTAGTTAGGGTTTATTTTTTTTGCCGGTTCGTTTTAGTTTAACCCTAGGGCCCGTTAGGCTATTTAACGCTCAGGGCACAGTATAGGCCCATTAGGCCTTTTTCTTTTATTTTTGATTTTCTGTTTTAGCAGAATAGTTTCTGTTTTCAAAAATTCATATCTTTTATTATGTTTAATATTTTTGAGTGATTCTTTTTTTGTTGGCTTGCAAATTTTATGTAGTTTCTGTAGAATATATATTTAGCTATGTCAAAATTAATTAAAATTGCTTTAATTTAGTTTTAGTCAGAATAGTAAATCTGCTATAACTTTAGTTAGAAAAATTATTTTTAGATGATTCTTTTTGTCACAACTTTATTTTAACATTGCCAAACCATAAAAATTAACTTGGGTATTTTAGGATTAATAAATAATTAGTTTTAAGCAGAATCCTATTAATCCTAATTAATTAACTAGCTCCTGTTTTCCTAATATTTTAATTAGTAAATAAATTTATTTTTAACTTGTGATTGGTTATTCTAGGTTAGTTTCTGTCACTCTAGTAGATGAACTTTTATTTATAATTAATAAAAGTTTTAATTTATTTTTCTTAATAGAAATTGGATTAGGCCTAATAGGAGTTTTATAATAGCTTTTTAATTAATTCTTTTTGCTCCTAGTTGCTTAGTGAATCCTATTCTGTTAAGTCAACCTAAAACCATGATTAGGTTATGTTGAGTAAATTTTATTATATAAAAAAATATTTTAGTTATTGTTTGAAGTAGGGAAACTTTGAGTGGTTTTTCTTTGAGTTTTCCTTTGGATTTGGTTTTGGTTGTTTTGTTGTGTTATGTTACTTTTGTTATGTTGTGTTATGTGATCCTATTGCTATATGCTTATTGTGAATTGTTTGTCTCGGTAGAGTTTCCGGAGTGCGAAGCTTGCTACTACGACTCTTTAGCTTACGAGGATCATCAGCAAGGCAAGTTTTGATCATGTTATTCTATACCTATGTTTTTTGTGCATTAGTAATTGTCACCACCCCACCATGCAAGCAGTAGTGAAATCTTGAAGTCATTAAACTTGAGTAGTATCATGTGGTAGGATGAACCAATCCCCTTGTTACCATGACCCCGGGACGAAGTAGTTACTTTGCTATGCTCGTAGACGGGTTTTGGGTTGAGTGAAATTCATAAGCAAGATGTGAGAGTCAATGATGATGACAACCCCATGAACTACAAGGATCAAGATGGACTTGAAAATCACTCTTTGGGTGGAGGGCGGTTGACGGGCACCTGGAGAACCAGTGGTGGCGGGATGCATGGAGAAGTGCCATGACATCTTGCGGAAAGCTTCACCCAGCCACGAAGAGAAGGATGGATGCCCCATGACCGAAGCTTACTGTGCAGCCGCAAGCCATTATGGGCTCTGGCTGGGTTGACCCTAGTAGTGACGCTGGCTGGACGGTACTACGAGATGTAGAAGAACGGTAGGGTTGGATGGGTACCGGCAGTAGCCAGAAGAACTCTTTGGAAGACCCTGTTTCATTCGTCCCGTCTTCAAACACCATGAAGTGCGAAGACTTTAAAGGAGGGAATGATTCTTGCGGGGAAAGTGCGCAAACCTCTGCAGAGTTAAAGATCTAATCGATTAGCCGTGTCCCCGGTTACGGACATTTGAGCCTCTGGAACTTGGAAGTATTCGGATATCTCAACACTAAAACTAATGAATTAATTGAGGGGTTTTATGACTTAATAATTTGGGAACGAGATATTGGTTGGCGGAACCATCTCAATAACTACCAACAATTGTAGTAATTTGCAAGCAAGTCCACTGTAGTAGGATAAAATTTGCTTTTCGCAAAATGATGAAACTTAGAGCTCCACAGCCAAAATGCATATAGTGATAGTAAGCTTATTATTGTTATTCATAACTTGCCAGCTTATTCCAAAAGCTGACCTACATGGCTGCAACGTCTTATGTTGCAGAGGTATATTCCGATCAGGAGTGAGGCTACGCTCCGCGCTTGGCGATTGCCCTTTGGAGTCGGATGGACTCGCTTTACCTTCGACGCTTCCGCAACATTAGTAGTTTATTTCTCATGAGTTGGCCTTGAGCCGAATTTATTCCCTTGTAATAAAGACTCTATATGAGAATCGTTTAATGATATTCAGGTGTGATTGAACTTTGATTACTTTATCGATGTACTGTGAGTACCAGCATGATCTTGGGATGGCACAGACACAGAGACTTGACCGATGTTGGGTCAGGTCGCTACACTAGTTGCTGTTTTGGACAGCATGCCCTTTAAATTTGTTTCATGTGTATGTGTTGAACCGTTGCCCCGTTTTGAATTTGCTCTATATGAAACTTCCTTAGTTTTGCATGTAGTTTCATGTTACCTTGTTGTATTCATGTTTTGAGTGTGTTTGCTTGATGTTTGAATGCGTTTTGCACTAATGCCATGCTTAACTTGTTTTGCTCATATGTTCTAGGCGTAACTCCGGATTAAATGAACTTTATATGTAACTTGACTAAAATTTCGTGTATATCATCTTGGTGCATCTTAACTTGCTGTTTAACAACTTGAACATAAGGTTTATTCAGATCTGGACCAATTTCGAAAGTTGCATATGGGGACTTACCGGAATTGTTATATGTTGTGCGGCCTCATTTAAACTAGCTTTGATGTGTTGTTGTTGTATGCATTATCTTTTGCCATGAGTGGCTTCATGTAGCCTCCATGATGTTGCTGATTTCAGGGACTTATGATTTTGCCAAGTCTTTGTTCTGCTGTTATTTTTATGCCATGTATCATTTTGGTACAGTGAGATCCATGCCTCTTTTAAGTATGTTTAGTAAGGATGTTTTGACATATGGTTATGCCCTATCCATCCATGCCTTTGGTTGCATTTATAGCCTGCTCTAGCATGTCTTAATCTTGCTCTACTTTTGCTATGAAATGTTCCTGCAGATTGCTTACAAGTTATTTGATTTTGCCAAGGTTTTTGGTAGTTATCCAAGCATGCTATGAACTTGCTATTGCCATGCTTTGCTTCATGAACATGTCTTCTTGCTGATGATATTCTTATCTTGTCATGCAATGCCTTGTGATGAGTCTTTCAAGCTCATAAAGTTGCCTTCATGTCTTTGTTTATGCCATGCTCTATTTTTCCACCAAGTCTGAATCAGAATCTGAAACTTGGTATGTTTACATGGGTGCCATCATATCTTCTGTGCCTTTTTGGCTCATGATCAGTAAAAGACTTTTGTTCTATGCAATTATTACATTCATGCCATGCCTTTCATTGCCATGATATGTTCTTGTAGCATGTTGTTTGATAGCTCTAATCACTGCAACCTGATGTCATTTCTGCCATGTCCAGTGTTTTCCACTAGGTCTGTGAACTGTTATGATTTGCAATTGTAACATCCCAAAATTCTAAATTTTGGAACGTTATATTAAATAAATAACTATGCTTGTTGTTTGATTGATTGCTTGATTGATTGACTGAAAGTGAGTGAAATTCGAAACTTTTTGAAAGTTAAATGAGAGGGAATAAAAGGACTTTCCCAAACCTTCATTTTGCTTTTATGATCTTCGGGAATTCAAATTTTTTTGATCACCAAAAACCCTGGAGAGAAGATGACATGACTTCTTCCATTTATTTAAATGACAAGGGGTGTTGAAAATATTTGAATTTCATTTGGAAAATATTTCCAATTTTGAAACTTTATGCAACTCAATGATTTTCACGAGCGAAGATAAAATGACTTCTTCAAAACATATGAAATATGAGTTGGGAGTTTCAAAGAATTAAAAGTTCTTTTGAATTTATTTTCAATTTGGAGTTATTTGAGTTTTATTCAAATTATTTTCTCCAAAAATAAAATATATGGAAAATAGGGTAACATGATTCCCTACATCAGAAAATTGAGAGAAATAAATTTGAATTCATTTTGGTATTTTTAAAATGATTTTATTGGATTTTATTAGAGCTGAAGCACTCTTTATTTTATTTAAATTTTATGTATTTTATTTAATGCTATAATAATGTCCATGTTGTAGAAAATCTTTTTCTGCAAATTTTGGTATATTATATGCCTATATAAAAGTTTTAGTCATTTTGTTTTTTTTATTTTAGTTCTCTGAAAATTTTGTTTAAAAAAAATCCGCAGCGCCTTGGGCCAAAGGCCCAAGCCGCCACTTGCCACCGGCCGCCACAAGGCCAACACCATCGCACGCACCAAGGAAGCCAGGAGCACCGCTCCTTTTTCCTAATACTAGTAGGATTTGATCCCGTTGCGTTTATTCCGATTTGTTTCTAGATCTTTTCCTTTGTATCCTAATCCTAATCTATTTCTTGTCCCTACCCCAAGCAAAACCCTCCCTCCCCAATATAAATACCCAAGCACCCCCCCTCCAACACATCAAACCAACACCTCACCTCTCCTCTCCTCTCCTCTCCAGCAGCAGCAGCAGCAGTGCAGCACCACCGCCGCCGCCAAGTGCCGCTGCCGCGCCCTCGACCTCTCATGAGGTTTATATGATCTCCTCTCCACCGTCCCGTGATCTCCTTTCCTCTAGGAGAAACCGCAACATCGGATCCGATCTTCTTCCCCAACTCCAACAACTACTCCGGTGAGATCCACGAAATCCCGTAATTCATTTTTTTCAGAAAATAGCAATCTTAGAAAATTCATATCTTTTAGATTTTTTAGTATTTTTGAGTGATTCCAATTTCTATGTGTCACAAATTTGCTGAAGTTTCTGTTAGTTCAATTTTATTTCACATTTGAGCAGTTTAAATTTGTGTTTGTATGAATTTTCTCAAATCACTAGATTTGAGCTATTTTGAGTTAGGAATATTATTTTTGACCGATTCTTTTTGCTCCTGGTCTCTAGGACCTTTGTTTATCCAGTAGTATTTAGTATTTTATTTCTAGGTTAATTTAAATTAGGTATTTAGCAAAACAGTACTATTTTATTATTATTTCTGTTTTAGCTTTTTTCTTTATTGTTTTTATTAGTTTTAAATTATTTCTTTTTGTCACTTTTGACAAAATTAGTTGTGTTTCTGTTAGAAAACAGGAGAAAAATTTATTTTATTTTAAAAATTTATTTTCCTTAGTTTTGTATGAAACCTTCTATAGGACATAGTTAGAGTTTTATAAAAGCTTTTATTTGTTTCTTTTTGCAAATAAATTTTATGAAAAAATACTTTCTGTTAACTTAGTTGTTTTACTTTTTATTTTCTATTAAATTATTAGTTTAGTGTTTTAATTGTTGTTAAGTTTTTTTACTTAGGGCAAAACTATGTTAGATGCTTGTAGCAAAGTCATAGATTTTCGTTAGTAGTTTTTCTTTCTAGTTTTATTTGAAGCTTCTTTGGACTTTGTTGGAGTTTTATTATTGAGTTTTTTTTGTTTTAATTGTTATTATGAGTGTTAAAATTGTTTGCTAGGATGTTTGCTTATATGAGTGCTATGTTTGACTATATAGATTTTCAACGGAGTGACGATTAGTTCTACCAAGTCATTTTCTGACAGCGTTGTTATCTTCATCAAGTATTACCAGGCAAGTTCACTTTGACCATGTTTTTCATACCTATGTGTTTTATTGCATCTAGTGTCATCTTCGCAACAATCCCTCCAAGAGTGATATTGAATCCTTGTAGTTGAGTAGTATGCATGAGGTAGGAACCCATCACCTGTTACCAAGCCCGGACGTTATTTATTTTAATGCTACGCTATAGTAGACGGGTTGGTATGAGTGCTCGGAGTGGTGTGAGAATGGCGGATCTCGTCAATGACGACAACTCCATGATGGAATCTGCAAGGACTGCATCTTCAAGGCCTCAAGACTTCAAGACTCGAGACAAGAATTCAATACACACTACTGGGTGAAGGATGGTTGACGGGCACCCTGGAGAAACCAGTGGTTGGCCGGGATGCATGGATAAGCGCCATGATATCTTGCGGAAAGCTTCACCCAGACTCAAAGAGACGGAAGAATACTTCATGCCCGGAAGCTTACCTGTGCAACCGCAAGTCATTATGGGCTCTGGCTTGGTTGACCTTAGTGGTGACTCTGGCTGGGACGGTGCTAGCAGATGTAGAACTACGGTAGGATTGGATGAGTACCGGACAGTGGTCAGAGGAACTCTTTGTTAGACCATGTTTCGGTCATCTTGTTCTCAAACACTCTGAAGTGCGAGAACATAAAAAGAGGGATCGAATCTTGCGGGTAAAGTGTACAAACCTCTGCAGAGGGTTAAAACCTAATCGATTAGCCGTGTCCCCAGTTACGGACAATTTGAGCATCTGGACTTGGATCTATCTCGGAACTCTCAACACCGGATTGATAACTTAATTGTGGGCAACATATGATGATTTTGGGCTATGAGACATCGGTTGGCGGAACCATGTCATGATAGAAAACTCCATAGTACAGACTTCATTTATTCCTTTGATGTAGGGAAAATAAAATCAGCTTTTACATAAACAAAACTCAGACACGAGCCACAAAGCCAAATTGCATATAGTATAGTTTTACCATCTGTTTATTCATGTTGTGATCTTGCGGTACATTCAATGTACTGACCTACACGGCTGCAACGTATCATGTTGCAGGATTTTCTTCGACGAGTAAGAGTTACTATACAGGGTTACGATCTACACTCAACCTGCCGATGGCGTTGATGGGACTCCACACCCGTTTGATTGTTTCCGCTGAGTATTATGAGGTATATATCATTTTACGTTATTTATACATGTGATTGCACTTTGATATATACATTGATGTCTGTGTGTGCAAACATACTTGATCCGAGGATGGCACAGATACAGAGGCTTGACCGTCTCGAGGTCGGGTCGCTTCTGATATGGTATCGAGCACATGTTGATTGTAGGACGTGACCCTAGAAATCGGAAAGCCCTTGGACAGGATATCTCAAAACTTTATTTTCAAAAGACTCTTACTCCTCATCTTTTCTGATTTTATCAAATAGACACTCTCACCTCAAATAGTTAGAATATACCCCTTTTCCCTTTTGACCACATGAAGGATCAACTGAAGCCGCTCCAAGAAAGATATCGGACAGCTGATGACCTCTTCAAAGTAACCAGGATTTCACCATGCGTTGGAAGAATTGCAGCTGCAACAATTGAAGACTCTGAAGACTTGAAGAATTTGAAGTTCCTGAAGAATTATTTGACCTTTAGAAGAACAAACCCCTGTTACACACTTACGTTAGATGCGGCGATTTGTGAGCTGTCATTTGTTTGATGTTTTCCGACAGCCACAAAGTAAAACCCGTTTTTTTCAAAAAACTATTGTTTGTATTGCGTGTATTCTTCCCCACCTCTCTCATATCTCTTCCCAAAACTTTTGGACCCCATAGATGATGAATGAAGTTGGACTGATATTCTCTGGACCGAAGACTCAGCCGGAGGCAGAGCTATGGATTCAGAACATGGAGAATCACTTCGGGAGCAATTTGGTTTCAAGGAAGAATGAAGTATCGTACGCTCTTCAGTACTTTGAAGGAAGTGTTGCAACCTGGTGGAAAATGCATCAAGCCATACAGGGATGGAATGGAGCAAAGACTTGGGAAGAATTCAAGAAGACTCTGACAAGATCTCGTCTTATCCGGAAGCACTACGATAACCCGAAGAAGAAACCTTGTGCCTGCAAGATTTGCGGAGAAATAGGACACACCCAGGAGGAACACAAGGATGGATGCCCTCATTGTGAGGAGAAACACCCAGCTGAGGAATGCCCAACTAGTCAGTGACTTGTTTCTTGTGTGAAGGAACCACCCACTACCCGACTCAGTGTCACATTTACCCCATGGTGCAACAAACTATTCAGGAGCAGGAAGAAGGAATGAAAGAAGCCCTCCGAGAAGTTATGAAAGAACCTGTGATGAAGGAATGTGTTGAAGACCCTGATGGAGAAGGCCTCAACAGATTTTACTCCAACGCTTGCTATTCATGTGGAGAAGAAGGACATTTTTCCCAGTATTGTACCAAGGAAAGAGAAGAATATTTCAGAGATTTCCCGACAGCAGAAGTGAAGTTTGACCCTCGGGAAATAGAAGCTCTGATCATTACAGAGAAATCCAGGAAGAGAAAAAGAAGGCAACCCCAGAACAACACAATTTTCGCAGAGAAGGACCTGAGTCATATCACTTGTTACAGGTGCAAGGATTTAGGTCATTACGCTAGTAAATGTCCAGAAAAGAAGCCAAGAATCCAAGGAGCCTACATAATCACAAAGAAGCCCCGAGACATGTCGGAAGTCTTTTTTTTTTCGCTGCAAGGAAGCAGGACATTATGCTACTAAATGTCCCAACAAGTTGAAAGCTGGAGTTGAGTAGTTGGAATTTTGATATTGGAAACAAGAGTAATAGAAAGCAATTTCATTTTATGAGTACAATAAGTTGAGTTATGTAATGGGTGCTCGAGTTTGTAATGGATTCATGAAATCAATAAAGTTAAGGTGACATGTTTTCATATGTTTAATTGTAGGAGTTGTTACTCTGTGAACAAAGATTTTGACCATTTTCGAGGATATGAGAAATATGGTCTATGGATGGATTTTGAATTTCATTTTAGGGTGGTAGTACCGTGAAGAAGACTAGACTAATGGATAAGAAAATATATATTCCACGGACTGTAGTTCAAAGGAAAAAAAAGTTGGAGTTTTGCTTTTGATATGATGGTATGAAGAAAGCAGTACTCTTGGATTTAAAGGATGTGTAATATGGAACAAGAGAGTTACCCCAAGGATGAGTTAAAGCTGCACTAGTGTTGAAGTGGGCCATAACCCACAGGCCCAAGAACTAATAAGGATTAAGTACCCTTTGGAGAAAGAAATTTTGGGAATAGACTACGATTTGATCAACCGACGATTCTATAGGAGTTTACATAAAACACGAGAGTTGTTAAGGAGCGATAGATGTTTGTTTGGCCTGCAGAATCAATGGATTTTTCGAACTTGGTTCGTCGACAAGAGAAATTCTGCAATGCTTGTGAGGATGACCGAGTGTTAGAATGCGAGATTCGCTAAACCATGTACAAGGTAATGATTTGGGTGCGGGATGGATTGATCACCATGCCGACTTACTCTTATTATTCGCTTTGCTATTTGGAATGGTAAATCTGAGAGACTTACCCATAGTAAAGTGACGACCTTCGTTGAAGCATTGCTTAAGCCTTAGAATGGTATGATGATAAACCCATGTACATGGCAGTTGTTGCCAATCGTAGATTATACGGTGAGAAATGAAGCCAAGGCCCTTTTTCTGCAGAAACCATAAATCGTTGACCACCATGAGATACCGATATTTGTTTAGAATTGGCGCCAGACCGTCAGCTATGAAGACCCAGTCTCGAATAACCTTACCAAGAGTAAAAGACAAAAGAACTGAGGAAAAGGTTATGCCACTACCGGAAGAGCCCAGAGAAGGAATTATCCTTAATATCTGAGAAGACCGACACTGTAAACGATAAGGATGGAGTATATGAGTTTTGATGGAACCGTAACAATGCTTCTAAGGGTGGTAGCACCCCAGACCCCTTGTGATGATCGATGGATTTTGAAGACCCCCAAACCCTAACCTATTTCTTTCTAGCCTCTCCGAATCTCGAGGACGAGATTCATTTTAAGGGTGGTAGATTTGTAACATCCCAAAATTCTAAATTTTGGAACGTTATATTAAATAAATAACTATGCTTGTTGTTTGATTGATTGCTTGATTGATTGACTGAAAGTGAGTGAAATTCGAAACTTTTTGAAAGTTAAATGAGAGGGAATAAAAGGACTTTCCCAAACCTTCATTTTGCTTTTATGATCTTCGGGAATTCAAATTTTTTTCATCACCAAAAACCCTGGAGAGAAGATGACATGACTTCTTCCATTTATTTAAATGACAAGGGGTGTTGAAAATATTTGAATTTCATTTGAAAATATTTCCAATTCTGAAACTTTATGCAACTCAATGATTTTCACGGCGAAGATAAAATGAATTCTTCAAAACATATGAAATATGAGTTCGGAGTTTCAAAGAATTAAAAGTTCTTTTGAATTTATTTTCAATTTGGAGTTATCTGAGTTTTATTCAAATTATTTTTCTCCAAAAATAAAATATATGGAAAATAGGGTAACATGATTCCTACATCAGAAAATTGGAGAGAAATAAATTTGAATTCATTTTGGTATTTTTAAAATGATTTTTATTGAATTTTATTAGAGCTGAAGAACTCTTTATTTTATTTAAATTTGTGTGTATTTTATTTAATGCTATAATAATGTCCATGTTGTAGAAAATCTTTTTCTGCAAATTTTGGTATATTATATGCCTATATAAAAGTTTTAGTCATTTTGTTTATTTTTATTTTAGTTCTCTGAAAATTTTGTTTAAAAAAAAATCCGCAGCGCCTTGGGCCAAAGGCCCAAGCCGCCACTTGCCACCGGCCGGCCACAAGGCCAACACCATCGCACGCACCACGGGAAGCCAGGGAGCACCGCTCCTTTTTCCTAATACTAGTAGGATTTGATCCCGTTTCGTTTATTCCGATTTGTTTCTAGATCTTTTCCCTTTTGTTTCCTAATCCTAATCTATTTCTTGTCCCCTACCCCAAACAAAACCCTCCCCTCCCCAATATAAATACCCAAGCACCCCCCCCCCTCCAACACATCAAACCAACACCTCTCCTCTCCTCTCCTCTCCTCTCCTCTCCGCAGCAGCAGCAGTGCAGCACCACCGCCGCCGCCAAGTGCCGCCGCCGCGCCCTCGACCTCTCCTGAGGTTTATATGATCTCCTCTCCACCGTTCCATGATCTCCTTTCCTCTAGGAGAAACCGCAACATCGGATCCGATCTTCTTCCCCAACTCCGACAACTAGTCCGGTGAGATCCACGAAATCCCGTAATTCATTTTTTTCAGAAAATAGCAATCTTAGAAAATTCATATCTTTTAGAGTTTTTAGTATTTTTGAGTGATTCCAATTGCTATGTGTCACAAATTTGCTGAAGTTTCTGTTAGTTCAATTTTATTTCACATTTGAGCAATTTAAATTTGTGTTTGTATGAATTTTCTCAAATCACTAGATTTGAGCTATTTTGAGTTAGGAATATTATTTTGACCGATTCTTTTTGCTCCTGGTCTCTAGGACCTTTGTTTATCCAGTAGTATTTAGTATTTTATTTCTAGGTTAATTTAAATTAGGTTTTTAGCAAAACAGTACTGTTTTATTATTAGTTCTGTTTTAGCTTTTTCTTTATTGTTTTTATTAGTTTTAAATTATTTCTTTTGTCACTTTTGACAAAATTAGTTGTGTTTCTGTTAGAAAACAGGAGAAAATTTATTTTCCTTAGTTTTGTAAGAAACCTTCTATAGGACATAGTTCGAGTTTTATAAAAGCTTTTTATTTGTTTCTTTTTGCAAATAAAATTTTATGAAAAAATACTTTATGTTAACTTAGTTGTTTTACTTTTTATTTTTGTTAAATTATTAGTTTAGTGTTTTAGTTGCTGTTAAGTTTTTTTACTTAGGGCAAAACTATGTTAGATGCTTGTTGCAAAGTCATAGATTTTCGTTAGTAGTTTTTCTTTCTAGTTTTATTTGAAGCTTCTTTGGACTTTGTTGGAGTTTTATTATTGAGTTTTTTTTTGTTTTAATTGTTATTATGAGTGTTAAAATTGTTTGCTAGGATGTTTGCTTATATGAATGCTATGTTTGACTATATAGATTTTCAACGGAGTGACGATTAGTTCTACCAAGTCATTTTCTCGACGTTGTTATCTTCATCAAGTATTACCGGAAAGTTCACTTTGACCATGTTTTTCATACCTATGTGTTTTATTGCATCTAGTGTCATCTTGAAACAATCCCTCCAGTAGTGATATTGAATCCTTGTAGTTGAGTAGTATGCATGAGGTAGGAACCCATCACCCTGTTACCAAGCCCGGATGTTATTTATTTTAATGCTACGCTATAGTAGACGGGTTGGTATGAGTGCTTCGGAGTGGTGTGAGAATGGAGGATCTCGTCAATGACGACAACTCCATCATGGAATCTGCAAGGACTGCATCTTCAAGGCCTCAAGACTTCAAGACTCGAGACAAGAATTCAATACACACTCTTGGGTGAAGGATGGTTGACGGGCACCTGGAGAAACCAGTGGTTGGCGGGATGCATGGAGAAGCGCCATGACATCTTGGAAAGCTTCACCCAGACTCAAAGAGACGGAAGAATACTTCATGCCGGAAGCTTACTGTGCAACCGCAAGTCATTATGGGCTCTGGCTTGGTTGACCTTAGGGGTGACTCTGGCTGGGGCGGTGCTAGCAGATGTAGAACTACGGTAGGATTGGATGAGTACGGACGGTGGTCGAGGAACTCTTTGGAAGACCATGTTTGGTCATCTTGTTCTCAAACACTCTGAAGTGCGAGAACGTAAAAGAGGGATCGAATCTTGCGGGTAAAGTGTACAAACCTCTGCAGAGGGTTAAAACCTAATCGATTAGCCGTGTCCCAGTTACGGACAATTTGAGCATCTGGACTTGGATCTATCTGGAACTCTCAACACCGGATTGATAACTTAATTGTGGGCAACATATGATGATTTTGGGCTATGAGACATCGGTTGGCGGAACCATGTCATGATAGAAAACTCCATAGTATAGACTTCATTTATTCCTTTGATGTAGGGAAAATAAAATCAGCTTTTACATAAACAAAACTCAGACACGAGCCACAAAGCCAAATTACATATAGTATAGTTTTACCATCTGTTTATTCACGTTGTGATCTTGCCGGTACATTCAATGTACTGACCTACACGGCTGCAACGTATCATGTTGCAGGATTTTCTTCGACGAGTAAGAGTTACGATCTGTGGTTACGGTCTACACTCAACTTTGCCGATGGCGTTGATGGGACTCCACACCCGTTTGATTGTTTCGCTGAGTATTATGAGGTATATATCATTTTACGTTATTTATACATGTGATTGCACTTTGATATATACATTGATGTCTGTGTGTGCCAAAGATACTGATCTAGGGATGGCACAGATACACAGAGGCTTGACCGTCTGAGGTCGGGTCGCTACAGCAATCTTGCCATGTCCTTTTGAGCATGCGATATTAGTTTCCGGAGATAGCTCAGTGTTCATGTTTTGTCATGCTTTACCTGTACTTCACGTCCATGCCTTTTGTTTTCATGTTGTGGTGCCGTAGCATATTGTTCTGATGCTTGCACTATGCCTAGTTGTTGTTTTGGACAGCATGCCCTTTAAACTTGTTTCATGTGTATGTGTTGAACCGTTGCTCCGTTTTGAATTTGCTCTATATGAAACTTGCTTAGTTTTGCATGTAGTTTCATGTTACCTTGTTGCATTCATGTTTTGAGTGTGTTTGCTTGACGTTTGAATGCGTTTTGCACTAATGTCATGCTTAACTTGTTTTGCTCATATGTTCTAGGCGTAACTGCGGATTAAATGAACTTTATATGTAACTTGACAAAAATTTCGTGTAGATCATCTTGGTGCATCTTAACTTGCTGTTTAACAACTTGAACATAAGGTTTATTCAGATCTGGACCAATTTCGAAAGTTGCATATGGGGACTTACCGGAATTGTTATATGTTGTCCAGCCTCATTTAAACTTGTTTTGATGTGTTGTTCTTGTATGCATTATCTTTTTCCATGAGTAGCTTCATGTAGCCTCCATGATGTTGCTGATTTCAGGGACTTAGGATTTTGCCAAGTCTTTGTTCTGCTGTTATTTTTATGCCATGTATTCATGTTGCTATAGTGAGATCCATGCCTCTTTTAAGTATGTTCAGTAAGGATGTTTTGGACATATGGTTATGACCTATCCATCCATGCCTTTGGTTGCATTTATAGCCTGCTCTAGCATGTCTTAATCTTGCTCTACTTTTGCTATGAAATGTTCCTGGCAGATTGCTTACATGTTATTTGATTGTGCCAAGGTTTTTGTTAGTTATCCAAGCATGCTATGAACTTGCTATTGCCATGCTTTGCTTCATGAACATGTCTTCTTGCTGATGATATTCTTATCTTGTCATGCAATGCCTTGTGTTGAGTCTTTCAAGCTCATAAAGTTGCCTTCATCTGCTGTTTATGCCATGCTCTGCTTTTTGCACCAAGTCTGAATCAGAATGAAACTTGCTATGTTTACATGGGTGCCATCATATCTTCGTGCCTTTTTGGCTCATGACCAGTAAAAGACTTTTGTTCTATGCAATTACTACATTCATGACATGCCCTTGATTGCCCTGATATGTTCCTGTAGCATGTTGTTTGATAGCTCTAATCATTGCAACCTGATGTCATTTCTGCCATGTCCAGTGTTTTCCACTAAGTCTGTGAACTGTTATGATTTGCAATCTTGCCATGTCCTTTTGAGCATGTTATATTAGTTTCCGGAGATAGCTCAGTGTTCATGTTTTGTCATGCTTTACCTGTACTTCACGTCCATGCCTTTTGTTTTCATGTTGTGGTGCCGTAGCATATTGTTCTGATGCTTGCAATATGCCTAGTTGCAGTTTTGAACAGCATGCCCTTTAAATTTGTTTCATGTGTATGTGTTGAACCGTTGCCCCGTTTTGAATTTGCTCTATATGAAACTTCCTTAGTTTTGCATGTAGTTTCATGTTACCTTGTTGCATTCATGTTTTGAGTGTGTTTGCTTGATGTTTGAATGCTTTTTGCACTAATGCCATGCTTAACTTGTTTTGCTCATATGTTCTAGGCGTAACTCCGGATTAAATGAACTTTATATGTAACTTGACTAAAATTTCGTGTATATCATCTTGGTGCATCTTAACTTGCTGTTTAACAACTTGAACATAAGGTTTATTCAGATCTGGACCAATTTCGAAAGTTGCATATGGGGACTTACCCAAATTGTTATATGTTGTGCGGCCTCATTTAAACTAGCTTTGATGTGTTGTTGTTGTATGCATTATCTTTTGCCATGTGTAGCTTCATGTAGCCTCCATGATGTTGCTGATTTCAGGGACTTAGGATTTTGCCCAGTCTTTGTTCTGCTGTTATTTTTATGCCATGTAATCATGTTGCTACAGTGAGATCCATGCCTCTTTTAAGTATGTTCAGTAAGGATGTTTTGGACATATGGTTATGCCCTATCCATCCATGCCTTTGGTTGCATTTATAGCCTGCTCTAGTATGTCTTAATCTTGCTCTACTTTTGCTATGAAATGTTCCTGCAGATTGCTTACAAGTTATTTGATTTTGCCAAGGTTTTCTTAGTTATCCAAGCATGCTATGAACTTGCTATTGCCATGCTTTGCTTCATGAACATGTCTTCTTGCTGATGATATTCTTATCTTGTCATGCAATGCCTTGTGGTGAGTCTTTCAAGCTCATAAAGTTGCCTTCATGCTGCTGTTTATGCCATGCTCTGCTTTTTCCACCAAGTCTGAATCAGAATGAAACTTGCTATGTTTACATGGGTGCCATCATATCTTCTGTGCCTTTTTGGCTCATGACCAGTAAAAGAATTTTGTTCTATGCAATTACTACATTCATGACATGCCTTTGATTGCCCTGATATGTTCCTGTAGCATGTTGTTTGATAGCTCTAATCATTGCAACCTGATGTCATTTCTGCCATGTCCAGTGTTTTCCACTAAGTCTGCGAACTGTTATGATTTGCAATCTTGCCATGTCCTTTTGAGCATGTTATATTAGTTTCCGGAGATAGCTCAGTGTTCATGTTTTGTCATGCTTTACCTGTACTTCACTTCCATGCCTTTTGTTTTCATGTTGTGGTGCCGTAGCATATTGTTCTGATGCTTGCACTATGCCTAGTTGCTGTTTTGGACAGCATGCCCTTTAAACTTGTTTCATGTGTATGTGTTGAACCGTTGCTCCGTTTTGAATTTGCTCTATATGAAACTTGCTTAGTTTTGCATGTAGTTTCATGTTACCTTGTTGCATTCATGTTTTGAGTGTGTTTGTTGATGTTTGAATGCGTTTTGCACTAATGCCATGCTTAACTTGTTTTGCTCATATGTTCTAGGCGTAACTCCGGATTAAATGAACTTTATATGTAACTTGACTAAAATTTCGTGTATATCATCTTGGTGCATCTTAACTTGTTGTTTAACAACTTGAACATAAGGTTTATTCAGATCTGGACCAATTTTGAAAGTTGCATATGGGGACTTACCGGAATTGTTATATGTTGTCCAGCCTCATTTAAACTTGTTTTGATGTGTTGTTCTTGTATGCATTATCTTTTTCCATGAGTAGCTTGTGACGCCCCCGATTTAATCGTACACTAATCATGCACACAAATGTGTACGATTAAGATCAGGGACTCAAGGAAGATATCACAACACAACTCTACAAATAAAATAAGTCATACAAGCGTCATAATACAAGCCGGGGGCCTCGAGGGCTCGAATACAAGTGCTCGATCATAGGCGAGTCAGCGGAAGCAACAATATCTGAGTCTGAGACATAAGTTAAACAAGGTGCCATAAGATGGCTAGCACAAACTGGGATACTGATCGAAGAGGAGCAGGCCTCCTGCCGGGATCCTCCTAGGGCACTCGGTCGTCGTCGGGCTGCTGCGTAGTAGTAGGCGCCTCTGAGTAGTAGTCGTCATAGGCGGCGCTCGACTCTGGGCTCCCTCGTCAGTTGCAGCAATCGAGTAGAGATAGGGAAAAAGGAGGAACAAGGCAACCGTGAGTACTCATCCAAAGTACTGTAAGCAAGGAGCTACACTACATATGCATGGATATATGTGTAAAGGGCCATATCAGTGGACTGAACTGCAGAATGCCAGAATAAGAGGGGGATAGCTAGTCTTAACGAAGACTACGCTTCTGGACACCGGTCTTGCGACAGACAGAAGAGGACAACGGAAGTCCTCCAAGTAACATCACATAGCAATAATCCTACCCGCAATCCCTGCTCCATATCCCCGAGCGAGAGCGACCACCGGTTGTATCGGCACTTGGAAGGGTGTGTTTTATCAAGTATCCGGTTCTAGTTGTCATAAGCTCAAGGTACAACTCCAAGTCGTCCATTCTTGAAGATCACGGCTATCCGAATAGATTAACTTCCTGCAGGGTGCACCATCTTACCCAAAGACGCTTGATCCCATTTGGCGGACACACTTTCTGGGTCATGCCCGGCGCGGAAGATCAACACGTCGCAGCCCCACCTAGGCACAACAGAGAGGCCAACACGCGGTCTAAACCTAAGCGCAGGGTGCGGGCCCATCGCCTCGAAAGCACACCTGCGTTCGTATGTGACGTGCCGGAAGCAGACCTAGCCCATCAGCGTTCCAGTCCAATCCGGGCGCGCCGCTCGTCCGACGTCTGAAGTACTGCCGGTGATACCACGACGCGGGATACCCATAACTACTCCAGCGTAGATGGTTAGTGCGTATAAGCTCGTAGCCAACTCAGATCAAATACCAAGACCTCGTTAAGCGTGTTAAGTAACATGAACGCCGAACAGGCCAGGCCCACCTCTCTCCTAGGCGGTCTCAACCTGCCTGTCGCTCCGCCATAAAGTAACGATCGGGGCCGTCGGGAACCCAGGCCCACCTCTACGGGATGGAACCACTGTCCTTTCAGCCCCATCTCGAACAGTACCACAGGTAATGTAATAGTGTCTGATATATAGTATATACCGTGATCACCTCCCGAGTGATCACGGCCCGATAGTATAGCACGGCAGACGGACAAGTATGAAGGGCCACAGATGAATGTACTAGCATCCTATACTAAGCATATAGGATTGCAGGTAAGGTAACAACAGAAGTTACAAGGACAGGTTATGCAACAGTATAGGAGTATCTCAAAACAGTAACATGCTATACTACTCTAATGCAAGCAGTATAGAGAAGAGTAGGCGATATCTGGTGATCAAGGGGGGGGGGGCTTGCCTGGTTGCTCTGGCAAGAGAGAGGGGTCGTCGGTGACGTAGTCGATCACAGGCACATCAGCATCGGTCTCGGGGTCTACCGGAGAGAAGAGGGGGAAGAAACAGTAAATACCTAGCAGGCAAGTGCATAACAGGTCGACAGACAGAGCTAGACGTGTTCTAACGCAGCGCTAGGCGATACTGGCGAAGGGGGGAAACATCCGGGAAGTTTTCCCGGTTCCGGACGTCTGTCAGACAGATGAACCGGAGAGAAAAGTTTGCAGGTTCGATAGGTTAGGGGTGTGTGGCGGACAATCGGACTGCGTATCCGGATCCGCCTCGTCGTTCTGAGCAACTTTCATGTTGAAAATTTTTTAATCCGGATTACGGATTAAAAGATATGATTTTTAAAAGAGTTTATTAACTTCTGGAATTTATTAATTATTTAATTAATTTCGAAAATGCATTTATGACATCAGCATGATGTCATGCCGACGTCAAGCGATCAACAGGTTGACTGAGTCAACCGACGTGTGGGTCGTGGGGACCCACCGTCATCCTCTAATTGGGTTAATTAGGGTTAGGTTAATTAATTACAGTTTAATTAAACTAGTTAATTAAATTGATTAACCCGGATTAATTAACTTAACTAATTCATTAGTTAATTAATTAATTAATTATTAATTTTATTAATCATTTTATCTTTATTTCTTTCTTTTTTTTAAACGTCCTGTGGTGTGGGGCCCTCTGTCATAGGCACGGGGCCAACAGGCGGGCGCTAGCAGGCGTGGCGTGGGCGCCGAATGGGCTCGAGCCCGAGAGGCGCTGGGCAGACCTGGCGCACACCGCGCCGGCGTGCCAGGTCCACTCACGGACGCGGGGAAGCGGCAGCCAATGAAGGAGGGTCCGGAGGAACGCCGCGAAGCCGAGAGGAGGGGCGCTGAGCGCTGGCGGATCGGCCTTGCCGAAGCGGGCTCTGCGAGCTGGTGCCGCGGTAGGGATAGTGGCGGAGGAGGAGGCCACGGCGGGCGAGCTCCGCGCGGTGGGGGCGCCCTCGACATGGAGTAGAAGGAGGAGAGGAGAGGGGCGAGGCGAGCACGCGTCGGGGCTCACATCGGGCGTGGGGGCAGGCGATGGGGCGCTGGGTGGAGGCCGAGGACGACGCGACGGGGAGGCGACAGGCCGAGGAGGTTCGGTGACGGAGAGGACGGTGGCGGCGGCGAGGCTCGGACGACGGCGCTGGGCGAGCGATGGGGCGGGCGCCACTTTGGGCGAAGCGCCGGTGAAAGCGTCGTGGGGCGGCGACGGGTCGGCAGCGAAGCGTCGTGGCGGCGACGGCGGGGCCCCTCCCGATCCAGAAAGGGGAGGTGAGGACGACGGCGAGGGCGCCGGTGCGGCGTCGGCCCGATCCGGATTGGATCGGGGAGAAAGAAGCAGCGTGGGGGGCTGTGGGGAGTGGGGCGAGGTGGCGAGTCCGGCGAGGACGGCGCCGAGGTTAAGCGCAAGGCGTCGGGCGTGGCGGCGCGGGATCGGCGTGGTCGTTGGGCGAAGCGGCGGGGCGCTGCCCTGATCCGATCGGGGAAGGGGGAGAGCGGCGTGGGAGGGGGGAAAGTGGGGAACGTGGGGGGTGGACCGGTTAGGGTTCCGGGCGGGGTGGGGGTTAAGGGGCCATGGGGTGGGCGGCTGGCGAGGACATGGCCCGATTGGGCCGATGGGCTCTTTGGGCTGGAGTCCCGGGGTGTTCTCTTTTTCCCTTTTCTGTTTACTTCTTCTTTTGTTTTAATTTAGTTCCTCATTTATTTTGGCTTTACAAAATTACAAAAGTGGCACCTAATTTAGTGTTACAAATTGTGCCTTTGCCACCAATAATTTAGCTCTTCAAAATAAAATGGTTTGTAATAGTTTATTATTTTAAATGCATTTAAGTAATTGTTTTACCTTCTACCTTAATTACTTAAGTGCATTTAAACCTTTATAAAATGTGGTTTCTCCGCCATAATTACTCATGAATTAATTGGAACCACCCGAACACTTTAGTGTTAATATCTGAAAATTTTTATTGTTTGACTTTATTTTGAATTTGAACTTGAATCGGATTTGAACTAACGCGAGATTTGTCAACGGTAACCGAGGTGACGTGGCATCATCAGTGCGGATTACTGTAGCTTAATTACCCGGGCGTCACAATTCTCCTCCACTACAAGAAATCTCGTCCCGAGATTTAAGAGGGGAGCAAGGGGGAAAGGTCCGGTTACGATAATCTAACGGATCTTCTCGAAGAAGGTAATCCCTTTCGTTGAAGTCTTCAATCCTTTATTCCGATGCATCATGATAAACTGGTCATCATTTCTTCGGGAACTCTATCGTACTTACGAAAGGTAAGGGGCAGCTCACTACGACATAATGCTTTTAAGGGAAACAATCTGGGGTTAACCCATGAATTAGTATAAAATTATCTCTCGAGTTGAACATATGAAATACCTCGAGAGTAAGGTACGAAGGTACCATAATAGGCTCCAAGCGGGTAGGTAGCGGCTCAAAGCTGAACCAGAGTGAGAAAGGGGTTGAGTAGCGAGAGTAAGTATCGCGTCGATACCAGAATAGATCACTATGACGGTGGCCCGTGAATTACATACGAGGCCACGTCGAGGAATAACTTTGGAAATCGGGGTGTCAGGGACAGTCAGGTTTCGATCTGTGAAACTGTGGGTTATGGGCCCACCATGTGGTTAAAAGTAGAAAGGTTGGTGACATCTTGCACGAACATGTAAGCAAGGCATGTCGAGGAGAGTCGAGGTCATGTCGGCAACAACATAGGCACCAAGGCGAGGGACGAAGAGAACCATTTTCCTGCTCGTTGAGCGAGGCGGACCAATAGGCAAGGTTCTCGTCCGTCGGTGGTTACCGAAATGTCACCAACAATAGTGTGAGGTCTTCTTGGCGGTGTTGTAACACGAGGTGCTTGCATAAGCAGTGGATTATTACTGCTTATATCATATAGATCATAGGAAAGGTTTAAACAAACCAATGGATAGAAAATATGATCATCAGATTAAAGAACAATGGAAAGGAAAATATGTTTAAGCACATATTTCAAGGGTATATCCTTCCCAAGGACAAGCGAGCAAGATATCCACGACAGAGATAATGTAGAAAACCCTTTAGGTAAGGGAGAGAAATTTCATGACATTACCCATACAACGGTGTTTGGATAATTGAGCAAGAAACATATAGCATTGGGCTTCGAATGTTCTTGTTGAAAATCAGAGTATCACAGACATGCTTCGAGATAGCATTGACATGGCCTTCAGGTGAAGATCAGACTTTGGAATCACGAAGGATCCATCAAGAATAACTTGTAGAATCAGTATTACAATTCCCTCATGGATGAATGGATAACCCTGCTAAAAAGGAATCTATAATGATAGGTCCTCCAGCCGGGGGTGCTAGGCATGACATCATGCTACCGGTTCATCAAAGGACCAATAACATAAATCTTGGAAAGTTGTCCCAACCATCATATCTGACGGAGATTCAGGTATGATTGGTGTCAGGATACCTCAGGCTCAGGATGCCTGAGAAGAAAGGTGCAACACAAATTGACGGGATGACACTGTAAGATTCTCGGGAATGAACTATGAAGTGATTTCCGTTAACAAGAGTCCATCATTATCCCAAGGGGAGGGCAAGGAGGCGTCTGGTGAACTCAACGGAAATTTACCGAGATTCCCAAAAGATGGATTTCCACAATTAAGTGAACCAGGAGATAACATTTGTCAGCTCAAATGATATAAGGAAGTATGCTCGAGGAAAACAAACACCATTAAACATTGGTTCAAAGGTGCGCCCGAAATATGGGTTAGGTTGCACGACCAATGTCAGAAGGGTGATTCAATAATCAGTAACCTAAGAATGAACCATCGACCATTAATTTAAAAAAATTTAGGGTTGCTAGAAGGAAAGAATCCAAACAGCACCGTCCACTTGTTGGTACACCGGTTGGAAGCAACACGGGGACCAAGAAAGAATGGTGATGGTGAGAAGCATCTCAATACCAGGAATTCCTTAAGAGGTGGAGCAGTCCTCACAACATCCTTGATATTAACAGATGGTAATACTCCAAGGTAGAGAAGAACAAATGCTGGATAGCAGGGTTCTCAAGGTTTACACAAAACACGAACAACTTGTGTTGAACGGAAGGCAATAAAGTGGTCGATGAGAACAGGAATCATCGAGGGGGAAGGATGGTATTACCCATCATGAATTCAATTGAATTCCTGGAAGAGCTCATAAGGTTGATGATCATCACGACACAATTGTCGAGGGATTTCATGCAGATGTAATCAATCAGTGACGACATCAAGTCAAAGGAATGATGAGGCAAGAGGTTATTGGAACCACAGTTACGACACAAACTCGAACCCAAGCTTGTTGTTCTAGGAGTAATGATATGACGATGAGGATCGACGTAAGGTTAGTTCATCGTCGAAAATTGTGCTCCGAGAAGAAGGACCGGTTAGCACAGTTAAAATCATCACCACAATGATATAGCCAAACAGGCTAGGGATGGCGTGGTCGGGTACAAACTCGTACTTATAGAAGCTTACTGAAGAGTTGTTGAACCGTAGTGCGGACTCGGTTCACTTATCGGTGTCTTTGAGTGTTTAAGAACTCAGAGCCCGTGAAAAATTGGAAACAGTGGGAAGGTAGCACTTGATGAAGAACTCATAAGAGGTTATGCAGTTCCATGATAATCTCGAGATACCAGGGGGGGTAATACTCGACACAAGATCAAAGTAAAGGTTGGACTGGTGTATTGATCCATAGGAGACAATTGTTTTAATTTGTCCGAGAAATGAGATCAAAGAAGAACAATCATGGTCGGAACCACGGTTGCAAGGGATCAATTCACAGATACCATATGTTAGTCATCAAGGAACTAGTTATTGTTACAAGAAGTTTCCATGATAGGATCTACATCGCGTCCATGGGCATGAACACAAGTTCAAGGTCGACTCCCACTTCTTCAATGTACATCCTTCCATTCACTTCTCGCTTTGATAAAGGCATTAGTGTTGAAAGTTGTACCTGGTGAAATACCAGATGAGTATGACTCGTGAAAACTTCCGAGTTCACACGGTTTAGTGAAGGCATATGTTCTACCCATAGGGGCTTCTTGGAATCATATACCAGAATCTTTAGAAATAATTAACTCAAGCTCGAAGGCAGAGCATGGTTGAGAAAGCAGAGGATACAATTTACCAAAGGCATTATGTATCAGAGGAAAGGCTCACAAGGTTATTGAATATGAAGGGCGTTGTCAGATAAAATCCATCAAAGGATCTGGTGGTCCACAAGGGATCTGACGTGAGCACCAGTACTCAACTAGAGGAAGAAGAATGCTAGGAGATCAAACTATAGAAACAACTGACTAACTCAATTGTCAAATGCAAAGGATTTATGATTCCCAAATCAAGGGATCAGAAGCAATGCTCTGATTAGGGTTGGATAAGTTGAATAGCCTTAGGGTACAATCAACGACAATTGGATTGGTCGAGAACCAATTCCAGTTAAAAGAATGGCAGCTCAGCCAGAAAGGTAATTTATTAGGATCAATGATGATTGCGGGTGTTCGCAAACATATTGAGTCAACAGACTCAAAATGGTAATGACAAGGAATGTCAATATGACTACGAGACTTATGGGATTAACCATAATGCAAGCAAGCAAAAATTTCAAGAGCCAAAGGCTCCAGAGGATTTTCGGAAGATCGAATAGTATTTAGAAGACTTTTGTGAAACACATGAACAACTGGGGTTGAGCGGATACTCGACAAGTGCGAGGATTTATTTGAAGGGGTATTCATGTGGGAAGGAACTGCTAGGCAGTAGGCACAAAGTACTCTCGGAACAATAGAGAAAACTTTGGGGTATCTTGTAATAACAAGATCAATGGGGGGTGATTGTATGAACGGCAAGGGTAAGTAGTTATCCATACGGATTTATCGGTGATCAGAAATAGCAAAAGTGATGGGCACAAAGTCTCGAGAGAACATCAGAGAGTATCTTCGGAATCTTCTGATTAGCGACGATCATCGAAGTGAGGGCTCTCCGGGAGAAAGTACTTGCGAGAACCTAAAGTTAGTGTTGTTTTTAGCAAATTCATTTAACCTGAATAGAAGAGAGTTCGAGTCCCGAGTAAGGGTCGAGGAGTAAAAGATCCTAGTACCACCCAATGGCGGCGTGTGCCCATAAGACACACAACCATGTTAGTAAAAGTTTTGCAATGTCTAGACTCGACTTGCCAAGGAGTTGGAAGGGGATTCCTACAGCGATGGCTCGATACCAACTTGTGGCGCCCCGATTTAATCATACACTAATCATGCACGCAAATGTATACGATTAAGATCGAGGGACTCACGGGAAGATATCACAACACAACTCTACAAATAAAATAAGTCATACAAGCGTCATAATACAAGCCAGGGGCCTCGAGGGCTCGAATACAAGTGCTCGATCATAGACGAGTCAGCGGAAGCAACAATATCTGAGTACAGACATAAGTTAAACAAGGTGCCATAAGATGGCTAGCACAAACTGGGATCAGATCGAAGAGGAGCAGGCCTCCTGCAGGATCCTCCTAGGGCACTCTGGTCGTCGTCAGCGGGCTGCACGTAGTAGTAGGCGCCTCCTGAGTAGTAGTCGTCATAGGCGGCGGCGTCTGACTCCTGGGCTCCCTCGTCTGGTTGCAGCAATCGAGTAGAGATAGGGGAAAAAGGAGGAACAAGGCAACCGTGAGTACTCATCCAAAGTACTCGCAAGCAAGGAGCTACACTACATATGCATGGATATATGTGTAAACGGCCATATATGTGGACTGAACTGCAGAATGCCAGAATAAGAGGGGGATAGCTAGTCTTAACGAAGACTACGCTTAACTTGTTTTGCTCATATGTTCTAGGCGTAACTCCGGATTAAATGAACTTTATATGTAACTTGACTAAAATTTCGTGTATATCATCTTGGTGCATCTTAACTTGTTGTTTAACAACTTGAACATAAGGTTTATTCAGATCTGGACCAATTTCGAAAGTTGCATATGGGGACTTACCGGAATTGTTATATGTTGTGCGGCCTCATTTAAACTAGCTTTGATGTGTTCTTGTTGTATGCATTATCTTTTGCCATGAGTAGCTTCATGTAGCCTCCATGATGTTGCTGATTTCAGGGACTTAGGATTTTGCCAAGTCTTTGTTCTGCTGTTATTTTTATGCCATGTATCATTTTGCTACAGTGAGATCCATGCCTCTTTTAAGTATGTTTAGTAAGGATGTTTTGACATATGGTTATGCCCTATCCATCCATGCCTTTGGTTGCATTTATAGCCTGCTCTAGCATGTCTTAATCTTGCTCTACTTTTGCTATGAAATGTTCCTGCAGATTGCTTACAAGTTATTTGATTTTGCCAAGGTTTTTGTTAGTTATCCAAGCATGCTATTGTAGCGACCCGACCTCAGACGGTCAAGCCTCTGTGCTGCTATGCCATCCCTGGATCAGTATGCTGGCACACACAGTACATCAATATATATATCAAAGTGCAATCACATGTATGATTAACGTAAAACTGATATATACCTCATAAGTCACAGCGGAAACAATTAGTCGGGTGTGGAGTCCCATCAACACCATCGGCAGGTTGAGTGTAGACCGTAACCTGCACTGCGTACTCTTACTCGTCGGAAGAAACATATCTGCAACATGATACGTTGCAGCCGTGTAGGTCAATTACATTGAATGTACCGGCAAGATCACAACATGAGAAAGCAGATGATAAAACTATACTATATGCATTATGGCTTTGTGGCTCGTGTCGAGTTTTGTTTGCGTAAAAGCTGATTTATTTTCCCTACATCAAAGGAATAAATGAAGTCTGTACTATGGAGTTTTCTATCATGACATGGTTCCGCCAACCGATGTCTCATAGCCCAAATTCATCATAAGTTGCCCACAATTAAGTTATCAGTCCGGTGTTGAGAGTTCGAGATAGATCCAAGTCCGGATGCTCAAATTGTCCGTAGAAGGGGACACGGCTAATCGATTAGGTTTAAACCCTCTGCAGAGGTTTGTACACTTTACCCGCAAGATTCGATCCCTCTTTTACGTTCTCGCACTTCAGGTGTTTGAGAACAAGATGACCGAAACATGGTCTTCCGAAGAGTTCCTCGACCACCGTCCGGTACTCATCCAATCCTATCGTAGTTCTACATCTGCTAGTACCGTCCCAGCCAGAGTCACAACTAAGGTCAACCAAGCGAGCCCATAGTGACTTGCGGTTGCACAGTAAGCTTCCGGGCATGAAGTATTATTCCGTCTCTTTGAGTGCGGGTGAAGCTTTCCGCAAGATGTCATGGCACTTCTCCATGCATCCCGCCAACCACTTGGTTTCTCCAGGTGCCCGTCAACCGTCCTTCACCCATGAGTGTGTATTGAATTCTTGTCTCGAGTCTTGAAGTCTTGAGGCCTTGAAGATGCAGTCCTTGCAGATTCCATCATGGAGTTGTCGTCATTGACGTAGATCCTGCATTCTCACACCACTCCCGAGCACTCATACCAACCTCGTCTACTATAGCGTAGCATTAAAATAAATAACGTCCCGGGCTTGGTAACAGGGTGATGGGTTCCTACCTCATGCATACTACTCAAATACAAGGATTCAATATCACTACTGGAGGTGGTTGCAAAGATGCCACTAAATGCAATAAACCATAGGTATGAAAGCATGGTCAAAGTGAACTTGCCTGGTAATACTTGATGAAGATAACAACGCTGTCAGAAAATGACTTGGTAGAACTAATCGTCACTCCGTTGAAAATCTATATAGTCAAACATAGCATTCACATAAAAAAAACATCCTAGCAAACAATTTTAGCACTCGAAATAACAATCAAAACAGCAAGGAAAATCTATAATAAAGCTCAAACAAAATCAAAAGAAACTTCAAATAAAACTACAAAGAAAAACTACTAACGAAGATCTATGACTTTGCTACAAACATCTAATATAGATTTGCCGTAAGTAAAAACTTAACAACAATTAAAATACTAAACTAATAAATTAACAGAAAATAAAATGTAAAATAATTAATTTAACAGAAAGTATTTTTTCCATAAAATTTTATTTGCAAAAGAAACAAATAAAAAGCTTTTATAAAACTCTAACTATGACCTATAGAAGGTTTCATACAAAACTAAGGAAAATAAATTTTTTTAAATAAAATAAATTTTCTCCTATTTTCTAACAGAAACACAACTAATTTTGTCAAAAGTGACAAAAAGAAATAATTTAAAACTAATAAAAACAATAAAGAAAAAGCTAAAACAGAACTAATAATAAAACAGTACTGTTTTGCTAAAAACCTAATTTAAATTAACCTAGAAATAAAATACTAAATACTACTGGATAAACAAAGGTCCTAGAGACCAGGAGCAAAAAGAATCGGTCAAAATAATATTCCTAACTCAAAATAGCTCAAATCTAGTGATTTGAGCAAATTCATCTAAACACAAATTTAAACTGCTCAAATGTGAAATAAAATTGAACTAACAGAAACTTTAGCAAATTTGTGACACATAGCAATTGGAATCACTCAAAAATACTAAAACTCTAAAAGATATGAATTTTCTAAGATTGCTATTTTCTGAAAAAAATGAATTACAGGATTTCGTGGATCTCACGGAGTAGTCGTCGGAGTTGGGGAAGGAGATCGGATCCGATGTTGCGGTTGCTCCTAGAGGAAAGGAGATCACGGGACGGTGGAGAGGAGATCATATAAACCTCAGGAGAGGTCGAGGGCGCGGCGGCAGCACTTGGCGGCGGCGGTGGCAAGCGGCGGCGGTGGTGCTGCACTGCTGCTGCTGAGAGGAGAGGAGAGGAGAGGAGAGGAGAGGAGAGGTGTTGGTTTGATGTGTTGGAGGGGGTGCTTGGGTATTTATATTGGGGAGGGAGGGCTTTGCTTGGGGTAGGGGACAAGAAATAGACTAGGATTAGGAAACAAAGAGGGAAAAGATCTAGAAACAAATCGGAATAAGCGGAATAACGAGCGGGATCAAATCCTACTAGGATTTGTAAAGAATAAAACCTGGGCTCCTGGCCCCTAGGTGTGTCGTGCGATGGCCTTGGCCTTGGCCTTGGCGGTGGCTTGGGCCTTTGGCCCAAGGCGCTGCATATTTTTTAACAAAATTTCACAGAACTAAAACAAAAACAAAATAATTAAAACTTTTATATAGGCATATAATATATCAAAATTTGCAAAAAATATTTCCTACAAGATGAACATTATTCTAATGTCAAATAAAATCCACACAAATTTTAATAATTCACACAGTGCTACTGGTCCAATAAAATCATTTTAAAATACCAAAATGACTTCAAATTAATTTCTCTCCAACTTTCGATGTAGGGAATCATGTTACCCTATTTTCCATATATTTTGTTTTTGGAGAAAAATAATTTGGATAAAACTCAAATAACTCCAAATTGGAAATAAATTCAAAAGAACTTTGAATTTATTTCTTTGAAAGTCCCTACTCATATTTCATATGTTTTGAAGAAGTCATTTTATCTTCGCTCGTGAAAATCATTGAGTTGCATAAAGTTTCAGAATTGGAAATATTTTCCAAATGAAATTCAAATATTTTCAACACCCCTTGTCATTTAACTAAATGGAAGAAGTCATGTCATCTTCTCTCCAGGGTTTAGTGATGAAGAGTATTTGAATTCACGAAAAGCATAAAAGCAAAAATGAAAGTTTGGGAAAGTCCTTTTATTCCCTCTCATTTAACTTTCAAAAAGTTTCGAATTCACTCACTTTCAGTCAATCAATCAAACAATCAATCAAAACTATCTATTTATTATAACATTCCAAAATTTAGAATTTTGGGATGTTACAAATCTACCACCCTTAAAATGAATCTCGTCCCCGAGATTCGAAGAGGCTAGCAAGAAATAGGTTAGGGTTTGGGGGTCTTCTCAAAAATCCATCGATCGTCTCCGGGTCTCGGGTGCTACCACCCTTAGAAGCATTGTTACGGTTCCATCAAAACTCAGATACTCCATCCTTATTGTTGACAGTGTCGGTCTTCTCAGATATTAAGGATAATTCCTTCTCTGGGCTCTTCCGGTAGTGGCATAACCTTTTCCTCAATTCTTTTGTCTTTTACTCTTGGTAAGGTTATTCCGAGACTGGGTCTTCATAGCTGACGGGTCTGGCGCCAATTCTAAACAAATATCGGTACCTCATGGTGGTCAACGATTTATGGTTTCCCCGCAGAAAACGGGTCAGGTTGAACCTCACCGTATAACCTATGGTTGGCAACAACTGCCGTGTACAAGGGAAAAAATACCTTTACCTTTCTAAGGTTTAAACAAGGTTTTGATCGTCGTCTCTCTACTATAGGTAAGTCACTCAGATTTTACCATCCCATATAGCAAAGCGAATAATAAGAGTAAGTCGGTATGGTGATCAATCCATCCCGCACCCAAATCATTACCTTGTACATGGTTTTGCGAATATCGCATTCTAACACCCGGTCATCCTCACAAGCATTGCAGAATTTCTCTTGTCGACGAACCAAGTTCGGAAAATCCATTGATTCTGCAGGCCAAACAAACATCTATCGTTCCTTAACAACTCTCAGGTTTTGCGTAAACTCCTATAGAATCGTCAGTTGATCAAATCGTAGTCTATTCCCAAAATTTCTCCAGTGGGTACTTGACCCTTATTAATTCCTGGCCTGTGGGTTATGAGCCCACTTCAACACTTGTACCAATTTCACTCATCCTTGGAGTTACAATTGCTCCATTTTCCAACATTACACCACTTTAAATCCAATAACATCTCATTTCTTAATACCATCATATCAAAGATAAAACTTCAACTCATTTTTTTCCAAACTCCAACCTGTGGGACACATTTCCATTTCCATTGGTCTAGTGTTCTTCATAGGGTACTTTCACCCTTGAAATGAAATTCACAAATCCATCCATAGACCATATTTCTCATATCCTCGAAAATGGTCAAAATCTTTGTTCACAGAGTAACAACTCATACAATTAAACATATGAAAACACGTCACCTTAACTTTATTGATTTCATGAATCCATTACAAACTCTGAGCACCCATTACATAACTCAACTCATTGACTCATGAAAATGAAATTGCTTTCTACTACTCTTGTTTCCAATATTAAAATTCCAACTACTCAACTCCAGCTTTCATCTTGTTGTGACATTTAGTAGCATAATGTCCTGCTTCCTTGCAGCGAAAACAAATGACTTCCGACATGTCTCGGGGCTTCTTTGTGATTATGTAGGCTCCTTGGATTCTTGGCTTCTTTTTGGACATTTACTAGCGTAATGACCTAAATCCTTGCACTGTAACAAGTGATATGACTCAGGTCCTTCTCCACGAAAATTGTGTTGTTCGGGGTTGCCTTCTTTTCTCTTCCTGGATTTCTCTGTAATGATCGAGCTTCTATTTCCGAGGGTCAAACTTCACTTCGCTATCGGAAATATCCGGATACTCTTTTCTTTCCTTGGTGCAATCTGCGAAAAATGTCCTTCTTCTCCACATGAATAGCATGCATTGGAGTAAAATCTGTTGAGGCCTTCTCCATCAGGGTCTTCAACACATTCCTTCATCACAGGTTCTTTCATAACTTCTCGGAGGGCTTCTTTCGTTCCTTCTTCCTGCTCCTGAATAGTTTGTTGCACCATGGGGTAAATGTGACACTGGGTCGGGTAGTGGGTGGTTCCTTCACACAAGAAACAAGTCACCTGACTAGTTGGGCATTCCTCAGCTGGATGTTTCTCCTCACAATGAGAGCATCCATCCTTGTGTTCCTCCTGGGTGTGTCCTATTTCTCCGCAAATCTTGCAGGCACAAGGTTTATTTCGTGGTGTATCATGGTGCTTCCGGGTAAGACGAGATCTTGTCAGAGTCTTCTTGTATTCTTACCAAGTCTTTGCTCCATTCCATCCCTGTATAGCTTGATGCATCTGTCACCATGTTGCAGCACTTCCTTCAAAGTATTGAAGAGCGTACGATACTTCATTCTTCCTTGAAACCAAATTGCTCCCGAAGTGATTCTCCATGTTCGAATCCATAGCTCTGCCTCGGTGAGCCTTGATCCAGAGAATATCAGTCCAACTTCATTCATCATCTATGGGGTCCAAAAGTTTTGGGATGAGATATGAGAGAGGTGGGGAGGGATATACACACAATACAAACAATAGTTTTTGAAGAAACGGGTTTTACTTTGTGGCTGTCGGAAAACATCAAACAAATGACAGCTCACAAATCGCCACATCTAACGTAAAGGTGTAACAGGGGTTTGGTCTTCTAAAGGTCAAATAATTCTTCAGGAACTTCAAATTCTTCAAGTCTTCAGAGTCTTCAATTGTTGCAGCTGCAATTCTTCCAACGCATGGTGAAATCCTCTTTACTCTGAAATGGCCATCAGTTGTCCGATATCTTTACTTCTTTGAGCGGCTTCAGTTGATCCTCCGTGTGATCAAAAGGGAAAAGGGGTATATTCTAACTATTTGAGGTGAGAGTGTCTATTTGATAAAATCAGAAGAGATGAGAAGTAAGAGTCTTTTTGAAAATAAAGTTTTAGAGATTTTCGGTCCTAGGGGCTTTCCGGTTTCTAGGGTCACGTCCTACAGTCAACATGTGCTCTGATACCATATCTGTAGCGACCCGACCTCGAGACGGTCAAGCCTCGTGCTGCTATGCCATCCACGGATCAGTATCTTTGGCACACACAGTACATCAATGTATATATCAAAGTGCAATCACATGTATGATTAACGTAAAACTGATATATACCTCATAAGTCACAATGAAACAATTAGTCGGTGTGGAGTCCCATCAACACCATCGGCAGGTTGAGTGTAGACCGTAACCCTGCACTGTACTCTTACTCGTCGGAAGAAACATATCTGCAACATGATACGTTGCAGCCGGGTAGGTCATTACATTGAATGTACGGCAAGATCACAACATGAGAAAGCAGATGATAAAACTATACTATATGCAATATGGCTTTGTGGCTCGTGTCTGAGTTTTGTTTGCGTAAAAGCTGATTTATTTTCCTACATCAAAGGAATAAATGAAGTCTGTACTATGGAGTTTTCTATCATGACATGGTTCCGCCAACCGATGTCTCATAGCCCAAATTCATCATAAGTTGCCCACAATTAAGTTATCGATCCGGTGTTGAGAGTTCCGAGATAGATCCAAGTCCGGATGCTCAAATTGTCCGTGAATCGGGACACGGCTAATCGATTAGGTTTAAACCCTCTGCAGAGGTTTGTACACTTTACCCGCAAGATTCGATCCCTCTTTTACGTTCTCGCACTTGAGGTGTTTGAGAACAAGATGACCAAAACATGGTCTTCGAAGAGTTCCTCGACCACCGTCCGGTACTCATCCAATCCTATCGTAGTTCTACATCTGCTAGTACCGTCCCAGCCAGAGTCACAACTAAGGTCAACCAAGCGAGCCCATAGTGACTTGCGGTTTGCATGTAAGCTTCCGGGCATGAAGTATTCTTCCGTCTCTTTGAGTCTGGGTGAAACTTTCCGCAAGATGTCATGGCGCTTCTCCATGCATCCCGGCCAACCACTGGTTTCTCCAGGGTGCCCGTCAACCGTCCTTCACCCAGTAGTGTGTATTGCATTCTTGTCTCGAGTCTTGAAGTCTTGAGGCCTTGAAGATGCAGTCCTTGCAGATTCCATCATGGAGTTGTCGTCATTGACGTAGATCCTCCATTCTCACACCACTCCCGAGCACTCATACCAACCCCGTCTACTATAGCGAATCATTAAAATAAATAACGTCCCGGGCTTGGTAACAGGGTGATGGGTTCCTACCTCATGCATACTACTCAAATACAAGGATTCAATATCACTACTGGAGGTGGTTGCAAAGATGCCACTAAATGCAATAAAACATAGGTATGAAAGCATGGTCAAAGTGAACTTGCCTGGTAATACTTGATGAAGATAACAACGCTGTCAGAAAATGACTTGGTAGAACTAATCGTCACTCCGTTGAAAATCTATATAGTCAAACATAGCATTCACATAAGCAAACATCCTAGCAAACAATTTTAGCACTCGAAATAACAATCAAAACAGCAAGGAAAATCGATAATAAAACTCAAACAAAATCAAAAGAAACTTCAAATAAAACTACAAAGAAAAACTACTAACGAAGATCTATGACTTTGCTACAAACATCTAATATAGATTTGTCGTAAGTAAAAACTTAACAGCAATTAAAATACTAAACTAATAAATTAACAGAAAATAAAATGTAAAATAATTAATTTAACAGAAAGTATTTTTTCCATAATATTTTATTTGCAAAAAGAAACAAATAAAAAGCTTTTATAAAACTCTAACTATGACCTATAGAAGGTTTCATACAAAACTAAGGAAAATAATTTTTTTAAAATAAAATAAATTTTCTCCTATTGTCTAACAGAAACACAACTAATTTTGTCAAAAGCGACAAAAAGAAATAATTTAAAACTAATAAAAACAATAAAGAAAAAGCTAAAACAGAACTAATAATAAAACAGTACTGTTTTGCTAAAAACCTAATTTAAATTAACCTAGAAATAAAATACTAAATACTACTGGATAAACAAAGGTCCTAGAGACCAGGAGCAAAAAGAATCGGTCAAAATAATATTCCTAACTCAAAATAGCTCAAATCTACTGATTTGAGCAAATTCATCTAAACACAAATTTAAACTGCTCAAATGTGAAATAAAATTGAACTAACAGAAACTTTAGCAAATTTTGACACATAGCAATTGGAATCACTCAAAATACTAAAAACTCTAAAAGATATGAATTTTCTAAGATTGCTATTTTCTGAAAAAAAATGAATTACGGGATTTCGTGGATCTCACCGGAGTAGTCGTCGGAGTTGGGGAAGGAGATCGGATCCGATGTTGCGGTTGCTCCTAGAGGAAAGGAGATCACGGGACGGTGGAGAGGAGATCATATAAACCTCAGGAGAGGTCGAGGGCGCGGCGGCAGCACTTGGCGGCGGCGGTGGCAAGCGGCGGCGGTGGTGCTGCACTGCTGATGCTGCGGAGAGGAGAGGAGAGGTGTTGGTTTGATGTGTTGGAGGGGGGGTGCTTGGGTACTTATATTGGGGAGGGGAGGGCTTTGCTTGGGGTAGGGGACAAGAAATAGACTAGGATTAGGAAACAAAGAGGGAAAAGATCTAGAAACAAATCGGAATAAACGGAATAACGAAACGGGATCAAATCCTACTAGGATTTGTAAAAGAATAGGAAACCTGGGCTCCCTGGCCCCCTAGGTGTGTGCGTGCGATGGCCTTGGCCTTGGCCTTGGCCGGTGGCTTGGGCCTTTGGCCCAAGGCGCTGCATATTTTTTTTAACAAAATTTCACAGAACTAAAACAAAAACAAAATAATTAAAACTTTTATATGGGCATATAATATATCAAAATTTGCAAAAAAAAATATTTCCTACAAGATGAACATTATTCTAATGTCAAATAAAATCCACACAAATTTTAATAATTCACACAGTGCTACTGGTCCAATAAAAATCATTTTTAAAATACCAAAATGACTTCAAATTAATTTCTCTCCAACTTTCTGATGTAGGGAATCATGTTACCCTATTTTCCATATATTTTGTTTTTGGAGAAAAATAATTTGGACAAAACTCAAATAACTCCAAATTGGAAATAAATTCAAAAGAACTTTGAATTTATTTCTTTGAAAGTCCCTACTCATATTTCATATGTTTTGAAGAAGTCATTTTATCTTCGCTCGTGAAAATCATTGAGTTGCATAAAGTTTCAGAATTGGAAATATTTTCCAAATGAAATTCAAATATTTTCAACACCCCTTGTCATTTAACTAAATGGAAGAAGTCATGTCATCTTCTCTCCAGGGTTTAGTGATGAAGAGTATTTGAATTCACGAAAAGCATAAAAGCAAAAATGAAAGTTTGGGAAAGTCCTTTTATTCCCTCTCATTTAACTTTCAAAAAGTTTCGAATTCACTCACTTTCAGTCAATCAATCAAACAATCAATCAAAACTATCTATTTATTATAACATTCCAAAACTTAGAATTTTGGGATGTTACAGCTATGAACTTGCTATTGCCATGCTTTGCTTCATGAACAAGTCTTCTTGCTGATGATATTCTTATCTTGTCATGCAATGCCTTGTGATGAGTCTTTCAAGCTCGCAAAGTTGCCTTCATGCTGCTGTTTATGCCATGCTCTATTTTTCCACCAAGTCTGAATCTGTAACGAAACTTGCTATGTTTACATGGGTGCCATCATATCTTCTGTGCCTTTTTGGCTCATGATCAGTAAAAGACTTTTGTTCTATGCAATTATTACATTCATGCCATGCCTTTCATTGCCATGATATGTTCTTGTAGCATGTTGTTTGATAGCTCTAATCATTGCAACCTGATGTCATTTCTGCCATGTCCAGTGTTTTCCACTAAGTCTGTGAACTGTTATGATTTGCAATCTTGCCATGTCCTTTTGAGCATGTGATATTAGTTTCCGGAGATAGCTCAGTGTTCATGTTTTGTCATGCTTTACCTGTACTTCACGTCCATGCCTTTTGTTTTCATGTTGTGGTGCCGTAGCATATTGTTCTGATGCTTGCACTATGCCTAGTTGCTGTTTTGGACAGCATGCCCTTTAAACTTGTTTCATGTGTATGTGTTGAACCGTTGCTCCGTTTTGAATTTGCTCTATATGAAACTTGCTTCGTTTTGCATGTAGTTTCATGTTACCTTGTTGCATTCATGTTTTGAGTGTGTTTGCTTGATGTTTGAATGCGTTTTGCACTAATGCCATGCTTAACTTGTTTTGCTCATATGTTCTAGGCGTAACTCCGGATTAAATGAACTTTATATGTAACTTGACTAAAATTTCGTGTATATCATCTTGGTGCATCTTAACTTGCTGTTTAACAACTTGAACATAAGGTTTATTCAGATCTGGACCAATTTCGAAAGTTGCATATGGGGACTTACCAGAATTGTTATATGTATGTCCAGCCTCATTTAAACTAGCTTTGATGTGTTGTTCTTGTATGCATTATCTTTTTCCATGAGTAGCTTCATGTAGCCTCCATGATGTTGCTGATTTCAGGGACTTAGGATCTTGCCAAGTCTTTGTTCTGCTGTTATTTTTATGCCATGTATTCATGTTGCTACAGTGAGATCCATGCCTCTTTTAAGTATGTTCAGTAAGGATGTTTTGGACATATGGTTATGACCTATCCATCCATGCCTTTGGTTGCATTTATAGCCTGCTCTAGCATGTCTTAATCTTGCTCTACTTTTGCTATGAAATGTTCCTGGCAGATTGCTTACATGTTATTTGATTTTGCCAAGGTTTTTGTTAGTTATCCAAGCATGCTATGAACTTGCTATTGCCATGCTTTGCTTCATGAACATCTCTTCTTACTGATGATATTCTTATCTTGTCATGCAATGCCTTGTGGTGAGTCTTTCAAGCTCGCAAAGTTGCCTTCATGCTGCTGTTTATGCCATGCTCTGTTTTTCCACCAAGTCTGAATCTGTAATGAAACTTGCTATGTTTACATGGGTGCCATCATATCTTCTGTGCCTTTTTGGCTCATGACCAGTAAAAGACTTTTGTTCTATGCAATTACTACATTCATGACATGCCTTTCATTGCCATGATATGTTCTTGTAGCATGTTGTTTGATAGCTCTAATCATTGCAACCTGATGTCATTTCTGCCATGTCCAGTGTTTTCCACTAAGTCTGTGAACTGTTATGATTTGCAATCTTGCCATGTCCTTTTGAGCATGTTATATTAGTTTCCGGAGATAGCTCAGTGTTCATGTTTTGTCATGCTTTACCTGTACTTCACGTCCATGCCTTTTGTTTTCATGTTGTGGTGCCGTAGCATATTGTTCTGATGCTTGCAATATGCCTAGTTGCTGTTTTGGACAGCATGCCCTTTAAATTTGTTTCATGTGTATGTGTTGAACCGTTGCCCCGTTTTGAATTTGCTCTATATGAAACTTGCTTAGTTTTGCATGTAGTTTCATGTTACCTTGTTGCATTCATGTTTTGAGTGTGTTTGCTTGATGTTTGAATGCGTTTTGCACTAATGCCATGCTTAACTTGTTTTGCTCATATGTTCTAGGCGTAACTCCGGATTAAATGAACTTTATATGTAACTTGACTAAAATTTCGTGTATATCATCTTGGTGCATCTTAACTTGCTGTTTAACAACTTGAACATAAGGTTTATTCAGATCTGGACCAATTTGAAAGTTGCATATGGGGACTTACCGAATTGTTATATGTTGTGCGGCCTCATTTAAACTAGCTTTGATGTGTTGTTGTTGTATGCATTATCTTTTGCCATGAGTAGCTTCATGTAGCCTCCATGATGTTGCTGATTTCAGGGACTTATGATTTTGCCAAGTCTTTGTTCTGCTGTTATTTTTATGCCATGTATCATTTTGCTACAGTGAGATCCATGCCTATTTTAAGTATGTTCAGTAAGGATGTTTTGGACATATGGTTATGACCTATCCATCCATGCCTTTGGTTGCATTTATAGCCTGCTCTAGCATGTCTTAATCTTGCTCTACTTTTGCTATGAAATGTTCCTGCAGATTGCTTACAAGTTATTTGATTTTGCCAAGGTTTTTGTTAGTTATCCAAGCATGCTATGAACTTGCTATTGCCATGCTTTGCTTCATGAACACGTCTTCTTGCTGATGATATTCTTATCTTGTCATGCAATGCCTTGTGATGAGTCTTTCAAGCTCGCAAAGTTGCCTTCATGCTGCTGTTTATGCCATGCTCTGTTTTTTCACCAAGTCTGAATCTGTAACGAAACTTGCTATGTTTACATGGGTGCCATCATATCTTCTGTGCCTTTTTGGCTCATGATCAGTAAAAGACTTTTGTTCTATGCAATTACTACATTCATGACATGCCTTTGATTGCCCTGATATGTTCCTGTAGCATGTTGTTTGATAGCTCTAATCATTGCAACCTGATGTCATTTCTGCCATGTCCAGTGTTTTCCACTAAGTCTGTGAACTGTTATGATTTGCAATCTTGCCATGTCCTTTTGAGCATGTTATATTAGTTTCCGGAGATAGCTCAGTGTTCATGTTTTGTCATGCTTTACCTGTACTTCACTTCCATGCCTTTTGTTTTCATGTTGTGGTGCCGTAGCATATTGTTCTGATGCTTGCACTATGCCTAGTTGCTGTTTTGGACAGCATGCCCTTTAAACTTGTTTCATGTGTATGTGTTGAATCGTTGCTCCGTTTTGAATTTGCTCTATATGAAACTTGCTTAGTTTTGCATGTAGTTTCATGTTACCTTCTTGCATTCATGTTTTGAGTGTGTTTGCTTGACGTTTGAATGCGTTTTGCACTAATGTCATGCTTAACTTGTTTTGCTCATATGTACTAGGCGTAACTCCAGATTAAATGAACTTTATATGTAACTTGACTAAAATTTTGTGTAGATCATCTTGGTGCATCTTAACTTGCTGTTTAACAACTTGAACATAAGGTTTATTCAGATCTGGACCAATTTCGAAAGTTGCATATGGGGACTTACCGGAATTGTTATATGTTGTCCAGCCTCATTTAAACTTGTTTTGATGTGTTGTTCTTGTATGCATTATCTTTTTCCATGAGTAGCTTCATGTAGCCTCCATGATGTTGCTAATTTCAGGGACTTAGGATTTTGCCAAGTCTTTGTTCTGCTGTTATTTATATGCCATGTATTCATGTTGCTACAGTGAGATCCATGCCTCTTTTAAGTATGTTCAGTAAGCATGTTTTGGACATATGGTTATGACCTATCCATCCATGCCTTTGGTTGCATTTATAGCCTGCTCTAGCATGTCTTAATCTTGCTCTACTTTTGCTATGAAATGTTCCTGGCAGATTGCTTACATGTTATTTGATTTTGCCAAGGTTTTTGTTAGTATCCAAGCATGCTATGAACTTGCTATTGCCATGCTTTGCTTCATGAACATGTCTTCTTGCTGATGATATTCTTATCTTGTCATGCAATGCCTTGTGGTGAGTCTTTCAAGCTCGCAAAGTTGCCTTCATGCTGTTGTTTATGCCATGCTCTGTTTTTCCACCAAGTCTGAATCTGTAACGAAACTTGCTATGTTTACATGGGTGCCATCATATCTTCTGTGCCTTTTTGGCTCATGACCAGTAAAAGACTTTTGTTCTATGCAATTACTACATTCATGACATGCCTTTGATTGCCCTGATATGTTCCTGTAGCATGTTGTTTGATAGCTCTAATCATTGCAACCTGATGTCATTTCTACCATGTCCAGTGTTTTCCACTAAGTCTGTGAACTGTTATGATTTGCAATCTTGCCATGTCCTTTTGAGCATGTTATATTAGTTTCCGGAGATAGCTCAGTGTTCATGTTTTGTCATGCTTTACCTGTACTTCACGTCCATGCCTTTTGTTTTCATGTTGTGGTGCCGTAGCATATTGTTCTGATGCTTGCAATATGCCTAGTTGCTGTTTTGGACAGCATGCCCTTTAAATTTGTTTCATGTGTATGTGTTGAACCGTTGCCCCGTTTTGAATTTGCTCTTTATGAAACTTCCTTAGTTTTGCATGTAGTTTCATGTTACCTTGTTGCATTCATGTTTTGAGTGTGTTTGCTTGATGTTTGAATGCGTTTTGCACTAATGCCATGCTTAACTTGTTTTGCTCATATGTTCTAGGCGTAACTCCAGATTAAATGAACTTTATATGTAACTTGACTAAAATTTCGTGTATATCATCTTGGTGCATCTTAACTTGCTGTTTAACAACTTGAACATAAGGTTTATTCAGATATGGACCAATTTCAAAAGTTGCATATGGGGACTTACCGGAATTGTTATATGTTGTGCGGCCTCATTTAAACTAGCTTTGTTGTATGCATTATCTTTTGCCATGAGTAGCTGTAACATCCCAAATTTTCAATTTGGAATGTTATACATTAGGTCATCATGCATATCATATTTTTCTCGCATTTTTCCGATCCTAGAAAATTTCACGCAACTCAAGGACCCTCGGAGAGAGTTGGAAGTTTCAACATTTTCATATTTGGGATTTCTCAAATTTTGAAAATAGGATCATTTGGATTTATTTAAATTATCTTCATAAAGTTTTTCTTATAAAAATTTTAGAGAGGGAATAATATGACTTTCCCAACATTTAGGAAAACGAAGGTATTATAAATAAATCAAATTTGGCTTTTGGAAGATTTATTTTGCTTAGGCAAAATGAGCATTTTAAAAATATATGCATGTTTGCCGCTTTTAAAGTTCATTTTGTTTGACTCATTTTAGGAGTCGGGAAAATTATTTTATAAAATCGGAGTTCGTTTGGTATTTTTTAACTCGTTTGGTTTTGATTTAAAAAATCGCTCCTTCGGGCCAAGGCCCAGCCTGCCCACCAGCCAGTCGCCTGCCCACCTCTCTCTCTCCTCACAAGACGCCGCCCATGTGAGCCCCCGCCGCCACAGACGCCACCCCGCGCCGCTCGTGTCCGGGTCGGACACAAGGTCGCCGCCGCCCAGCCCCTTCCCAAGCCGCCAACCCCCCTCTTAAATACCGCCCCCCCCTCTCTCTCATCCCGCCGCCGCCTCCAAGCCGAGCCTTGCCGCCAAGGACGCCGCCGCCGACGCCGAACCCGCCGCCCCTCGCCGCCTCCCGACCCCGCCGACCCCCGCCCACGGAGCCCACGAGCCCCTTGGCGAAGCCCCGGAGGTAGCCGACCTCGCCGCCCCGCCCGATCCGGTTTTCCCTATAAAAACCGATCCGGTTTTTTTTTGTGATGTTCGGTTTTTTAAAAAAAAACCCTAGATTGGTTTTATTTTTCGGTTTTCTTAATTAACGAACGTTCACCGAACCGTTCGTTTCAATGAATGTGTTCGTTGGATTAGTTCTGTTAACGAATGTCCGTTATTTAAACCGTTCGTCGTTTTCTTTTAATCGGATTTAATCCGTTATTTTTCTGATTCGATTTCCGATCCGATTTTCAAATCTGTTTATTTTCTCGCTCGTTTATCGGAATCAGGTGATTCAAGCGCCTGGAGTTTCGTTACGAAACCGCCGTTCCGACTAACCTATTTACACAGAGTTTTGTTACTGTAAAATTTTGACCTAGTTTCAGATTGCTAAACCGAGTCGTTCTCTCTCGAGTTTCGACTTTCGATGCTTTATTTGATTCGATTCTTTTTGCAACCAGGGTTCTTAAGTTGAACTCTCTGGTTAGATCTTTTATTCGAGATTTCCCCGTGCATTAGATGAGTACTTATTGTATGCTTGTTGTTTGTCTGCGTTAGATCACCCGGAGTGCGCCGCTTGTTACTTCGAATCTCTAGGTCTAGCGGATCATCAGCAAGGCAAGTAACACTTGATCATACCTTTTCTACTACCCAGTTTTATTGCATTAGATCAAACCCTCAAGCACTTGCATGTTTAGGATCAAATTAAATTGTGGGTTTGGGAAGTAGATTGAGGTAGTACCTATTACTGTTTTACTTATGAAACCTTGGGAGTTACTTCTCGTTTGCTTATTGTGCCATGCTATGCTAGTAGGCGTGGATTGGGTGAGTGAATATCCATGACAGATGTGAGATTGTTAATTAATGGTTTATCTAAGGTGGCAACTTAAACACACATCTGGGTGGATTGAGGCACTGGTTTCTATCAGACTTGCCTCAGATTTCTTGGACCGCCACTCGGGCTCTAAGGGATCATAAGATTATTCAAACTGAAACTTCCGTGTGCAGCCACAAGCCAATTATGGGCTCTGGCGTAGTTGACTAAGTTGTGCGAACTCTTACGGGTAGGCTAGCTGATGTAGGGGATGTAGGTTGGTACGGTCTACCCACATGTAAGGTGCTAGCGCTTCTGAAAGACTATGTCTCGGTCATCCGTTTCTCAAACACCATGTAGTGCGGGAACCAAGCGGAGGCGATCGAGTCTTGTGGGGAAAAGTGTGCAAACCTCTGCAGAGTGTATAAACTAATCATGATTAGCCGTGTCCCCGGTTATGGACGTCTTGAGTATCTAGTTCTTGAATATCATGTGAATCTCAACATGTTACTTCTAAATAAAAGTTATTGGGTTTTGATGAGTACTTTTTAATTGGGATTGAGGATCTGTCAACCATTCTCAATGTTTAACAACCACCATGATAGTTAAATAAAGTTATTCCTTTGATGTAGGAAAAATCAGCTTTATGCAAATGTAATCAGAGAGCCTTACCACCAGCCAAATATGCATGTAGTATAGGCTTATTCCTTCATTGCTCTTATGTGTTACATTGCGGCATATTCCATGTGTGACCCGTTTTGGCTGCAACTTTCACGTTGCAGACTTTTCGAACGACAGTAAGGTGTTAGGTCGTGGTTCTATACTCAGTGATGCCGATGGAGTTGATGGACTCGCTTATCTTCCAAGCCTTCCGCTGTTATCATTAGATGGCCTTAAGCCATATTATTGTAATAAGTTCCCTTGTGGACAACGATGTAATAAGTGTGTGATTGCTACTCTGTTATAAATCCTTCAATCTTGTGTGGTGTCGGCATCGATCCAGGATGACACTGAGCACAGAGACTTGATCCATTCGGGTCTGGTCGCTACAGAGAATGGTATCAGAGCACACGCTGACTGTAGGACACGACCACTAAGTTAAAGCCATAGATCACTACTCTCTTCCCATTTTCTAAATCCTCATCTTTTCTACTCTTTAGGATGACGGACGCGAAGATCAAGTACAGCCAACCAGATGAAGGCACACCTTTTGGATTTCACTTGAAGGAAGTCACCAAGTACCTGAACATTGGACTACCCAGCTTCACCGGAACTTTCAACGCCACTCTACCTGAAGAGGAGCGCTGGAAGATTCAAGCTCATGTTCCAGGAAGGACATTCGCCCCAATCACCAAGCCTATAGATAGTGTTTTTAGTGCACCAACTTGGAGTCTGGGAAAGAGCATGGCAGCTCACATCACCATGGGACGCATTGGAGAAGTTTATCAAGAAGACCTCAAGGACACTATCTACCAGATTTATGGACGCCGAGATGACAAGCGGGACGTCGTCGGCACCAAGAAGGATAGATCCATTGCAGCTTTCATCCAGAGTTAAATCAGCACATTCGACGCCAGGAGAACCAAATGTGCAATGATATGTTGGAGTTGCGAATACAAAGGAAGGATCATCGAACTGGAAGGAGAACTAAAGACTACACGCAAGGACTACATGGACGAGATCGTAGCTCGGCAAGACACAATAACGATCTTAAGTACGAGATCGAAGAACTCAAGAAGAAGTTGGCGCCAGAATGAAGACCAGTATGTCAATTACCCAAGCGACTACATTAACATCGACGACACCGATTCGGATCCAAGTGAACCCGACTTTGAAGACGAAGCTGGAGCAGACATCATGGAGTCTTCCACCGGTTCAAATTAGTAGAAGTCCCCCACATAATTAGTAGTATTTCCCTCCATGTAAACATTATAGTACACGCACTTTTGCGATAGTTAGATCGATGTAAGCCCTTGTTTGATTGAATGAAGTGATTTTGTGTGCATTTGCTCATGTGCATTTGGGTAATGATTCCCCTTAGACCTCATTCTATTCTACATTTCTCTTCTTTTCTAAACCCATCAGATGCCTCCGAGACGCGACCCCGGATTCGTTTTCCCGCCAGAGATCACCCAATTGATCCAGCAGCAGAATACCCCGATTCAAACATTGGTGCGAACCGGGAACAACAACAAAACACCAACAACAACCCACCACCACCACCACTGCGGATCATCGACTCGCTTCTTAGACTGAATCCGCGGTGTATTCCAGTAGCACCGAGCCGATTGTAGCAGATGACTGGCTCCGCAAGATAGGAAGGGAGTTGACCACTGCAGGATGCACGGATGGTGAAAGAGTGAAGTTTGCAGCACATCAGCTTGAAGGACCCGCAGCAGCATGGTGGGAGAATTTCACGACCACTTACCCGGTAGACACCATCACATGGGATCAATTTCAGCAAGCTTTTCAGACTTTGCCCATGTTTCAGCAGGAGCCATGGCCATGAAGAAGCGTGAGTTTCGCAACTTACGCCAAGGAGGAAGGACTGTTGGCAAGACGTGGATGACTTTAGTAAATTAGCACGTTATGCCCCGGATGACGTTACTCTTGATGCAGCTAAACAGAGAAGTTTTAGAAGGACTGAATGATGAGTTCAGCATGCCGTTGATGGTAGCCAGTTTCAACAACTACCGGGACTTGGTAGACCGAGCCCTCATGATTGAAGGAAAGCAGAAGAATTGAGAACTGCAAGCGGAAGTATGGACAAGGAAGTATAACTCGGAGCTCAGCAGAAACCCGTTATACCCCTAAATCAGGAATTCAGTTTCAGCATACCCATGGAGGAGGAAATTCGCATAACCATAATGGCGCCAAGAATGGGAACGGGAATGGAGGAAGCAATGGCGAGAATCGCACCAACCCGTCAACACCATCCAAGGTAGACTTGAGTCACATTACTTGCTTTAAGTGCCGCAAGATGGGCACTATGCAAATGACTCGGGATCAAATCCTACTAGGATTTGTAAAAGAATAAAACCTGGGCTCCACAGCCCCTAGGTGTGTCGTGCGATGGCCTTGGCCTTGGCCTTGGCGGTGGCTTGAGCCTTTGGCCAGCGCTACATATTTTTTAACAAATTTCAGAACTAAAACAAAAACAAAATAATTAAAACTTTTATATAGGCATATAATATATCAAAATTTGCAAAAAATATTTCCTACAAGATGAACATTATTCTAATGTCAAATAAAATCCACAAATTTTAATAATTCACAGTGCTCTGGTCCAATAAAAATCATTTTAAAATACCAAAATGACTTCAAATTAATTTCTCTCAACTTTTCGATGTGGGAATCATGTTACCCTATTTTCCATATATTTTGTTTTGGAGAAAAATAATTTGATAAAACTCAAATAACTCCAAATTGGAAATAAATTCAAAAGAACTTTGAATTTATTTCTTTGAAAATCCCTACTCATATTTCATATGTTTTGAAGAAGTCATTTTATCTTATTTCGTGAAAATCATTGAGTTGCATAAAGTTTCAGAATTGGAAATATTTTCCAAATGAAATTCAAATATTTTCAACACCTTGTCATTTAACTAAATGGAAGAAGTCATGTCATCTTCTCGAGGTTTAGTGATGAAGAGTATTTGAATTCACGAAAAGCATAAAAGCAAAAATGAAAGTTTGGGAAAGTCCTTTTATTCCCTCTCATTTAACTTTCAAAAGTTTAATTCACTCACTTTCAGTCAATCAATCAAACAATCAATCAAAACTATCTATTTATTATAACATTCCAAAATTTAGAATTTTGGGATGTTACAAATCTACCCTTAAAATGAATCTGTCCCGAGATTGAAGAAACTAACAAGAAATAGGTTAGGGTTTGGGGTCTTCTCAAAATCCATCGATCGTCTCCGGTCTCGGGTGCTACCACCCTTAGAAGCATTATTACGGTTCCATCAAAACTCAGATACTCCATCCTTATTCTGAATTGTCGGTCTTCCAGATATTAAGGATAATTCCTTCTCTGGCTCTTCCGGTAGTGGCATAACCTTTTCCTCAATTCTTTTGTCTTTTACTCTTGGTAAGGTTATTCGAGGCGGGTCTTCATAGGCGGCAGATGCAGGCGCCAATTCTAAACAAATATCGGTACCTCATGGTGGTCAACGATTTATGGTTTCCCCAGAAAAGCGGGTCAGGTTGAACCTCACATTAACCTATGGTTGGCAACAACTGCGTGTACAAGGGAAAAATACCTTTACCTTTCTAAGGTTTAAACAAGGTTTTGATCGTCGTCTCTCTACTATAGGTAAGTCACTCAGATTTTACCATCCCATATAGCAAAGCGAATAATAAGAGTAAATCGGTATGGTGATCAATCCATCCCTTTTAAATCATTACCTTGTACATGGTTTTGCGAATATCGCATTCTAACACCGGTCATCCTCACAAGCATTGCAGAATTTCTCTTGTCGTGAACCAAGTTGGAAAATCCATTGATTCTGCGAAACAAACATCTATCGTTCCTTAACAACTCTCGGGTTTTGCGTAAACTCCTATAGAATCGTCAGTTGATCAAATCGTAGTCTATTCCCAAAATTTCTCCGATGGGTACTTGCCCTTATTAATTCACTGGCCTGTGGGTTGAGCCCACTTCAACACTTGTACCAATTTCACTCATCCTTGGAGTTACAATTGCTCCATTTCCAACATTACACCACTTTAAATCCAATAACATCTCATTTCTTAATACCATCATATCAAGATAAAACTTCAACTCATTTTTTCCAAACTCAACCTGTGGGACACATTTCCATTTCCATTGGTCTAGTGTTCTTCATAGGTACTTTCACCTTGAAATGAAATTCACAAATCCATCCATAGACCATATTTCTCATATCCTCGAAAATGGTCAAAATCTTTGTTCACAGTAACAACTCATACAATTAAACATATGAAAACACGTCACCTTAACTTTTGATTTCATGAATCCATTACAAACTCGAGCACCCATTACATAACTCAACTCATTGACTCATGAAAATGAAATTGCTTTCTACTACTCTTGTTTCCAATATTAAAATTCCAACTACTCAACTCCAGCTTTCATCTTGTTGTGACATTTAGTAGCATAATGTCCTGCTTCCTTGCAGCGAAAACAAATGACTTCCGACATGTCTCGGGGCTTCTTTGTGATTATGTGGCTCCTTGGATTCTTGGCTTCTTTTTGGACATTTACTAGCGTAATGACCTAAATCCTTGCACTGTAACAAGTGATATGACTCAGGTCCTTCTCCACGAAAATTGTGTTGTTAGGGTTTGCCTTCTTTTCTCTTCCTGGATTTCTCTGTAATGATCGGGCTTCTATTTCCGAGGGTCAAACTTCACCTTCTGCTATCCGGATACTCTTTTCTTTCCTTGGTGCAATCTCTGCGAAAAATGTCCTTCTTCTCCACATGAATAGCATGCATTGGAGTAAAATCTGTTGAGCCTTCTCCATCAGGGTCTTCAACATTCCTTCATCACGGTTCTTTCATAACTTCTCGGAGGGCTTCTTTCGTTCCTTCTTCCTGCTCTGAATAGTTTGTTGCACCATGGGGTAAATGTGACCTGGAGTCGGGTAGTGGGTGGTTCCTTCACACAGAAACAAGTCACCTGACTAGTTGGGCATTCCTCGGTGGATGTTTCTCCTCACAATGAGGCATCCATCCTTGTGTTCCTCACAGGTGTGTCCTATTTCTCCATAAATCTTGCAGGCACAAGGTTTATTTCTTGGTGTATCATGGTGCTTCGGGTAAGGCGAGATCTTGTCGAGTCTTCTTGTATTCTTACCAAGTCTTTGCTCCATTCCATCCCTGTATAGCTTGATGCATCATCACCATGTTGCAGCACTTCCTTCAAAGTATTGAAAGCGTCGATACTTCATTCTTCCTTGAAACCAAATTGCTCCAGTGATTCTCCATGTTCGAATCCATAGCTCACGCCTCGGCTGAGCTGTCAGAAATATCAGTCCAACTTCATTCATCATCTATGGGGTCCAAAAGTTTTGGGATGAGATATGAGAGAGGTGGGGAGGATATACACACAATACAAACAATAGTTTTTGAAGAAAGCGGGTTTTACTTTGTGGCTGTCGGAAAACATCAAATGACAGCTCACTCGCCACATCTAACGTAAAGGTGTAACAGGGTTTGGTCTTCTAAAGGTCAAATAATTCTTGAGAACTTCAAATTCTTCAAGTCTTGAGTCTTCAATTTTGCAGTACGCAATTCTTCCAACATGGTGAAATCCTCTTTACTCTGAAATGGCCATCAGTTGTCCGATATCTTTACTTCTTTGGCGGCAGTTGATCCTCCGTGTGATCAAAAGGAAAAGGGGTATATTCTAACTATTTGAGGTGAGAGTGTCTATTTGATAAAATCGGAAAAGAGATGAAAGTAAGTCTTTTTGAAAATAAAGTTTAGAGATTTTTGGTCCTAGGGCTTTCCGGTTTCTAGGGTCACGTCCTACATCAACATGTGCTCGATACCATATCATGGCGACCCGACCTCAGGCGGTCAAGCCTACGTGCTGCTATGCCATCCACGGATCGGTATCTGGCACACACGGTACATCAATGTATATATCAAAGTGCAATCACATGTATGATTAACGTAAAGCGATATATACCTCATAAGTCACAATGGAAACAATTAGTCGGTGTGGAGTCCCATCAACACCATCGGCGGAGTTGAGTGTAGACCGTAACCTGTACCGTCTCTTACTCGTCGGAAGAAACATATCTGCAACATGATACGTTGCAGCGGGTGAAGTCATTACATTGAATGTCGGCAAGATCACATGAGAAAGCAGATGATAAACTATACTATATGCAATATGGCTTTGTGGCTCGTATCTGAGTTTTGTTGCGTAAAAGCTGATTTATTTTCCTACATCAAAGGAATAAATGAAGTCTGTACTATGGAGTTTTCTATCATGACATGGTTCCGTAACCGATGTCTCATAGCCCAAATTCATCATAAGTTGCCCACAATTAAGTTATCAATCCGGTGTTGAGAGTTCGAGATAGATCCAAGTCCAGATGCTCAAATTGTCCGTAACAGGGGACACGGCTAATCGATTAGGTTTAAACCCTCTGCGAGAGGTTTGTACACTTTACCCATAAGATTGATCCCTCTTTTCGTTCTCGCACTTGAGGTGTTTGAGAACAAGATACCAAACATGGTCTTCAGAAGAGTTCCTCGACCCTTGTCCGGTACTCATCCAATCCTATCGTAGTTCTACATCACTAGTACCGTCCAGCCCGAGTCACAACTAAGGTCAACCAAGCGAGGCCATAGTGACTTGCGGTTTGCGAGTAAGCTTCGGGCATGAAGTATTCTTCCGTCTCTTTGAGTCTGGGTGAAACTTTCCGCAAGATGTCATGGCGCTTCTCCATGCATCCCGCCAACCACTGGTTTCTCCGGGTGCCGTCAACCGTCCTTCACCCGTGGTGTGTATTGCATTCTTGTCTCGAGTCTTGAAGTCTTGAGGCCTTGAAGATGCAGTCCTTGCAGATTCCATCATGGAGTTATCGTCATTGGCGTAGATCCTCCATTCTCACACCACTCGAGCACTCATACCAACCCCGTCTACTATAGCGAATCATTAAAATAAATAACGTCCGGGCTTGGTAACGGTGATGGGTTCCTACCTCATGCATACTACTCAAATACAAGGTTCAATATCACTACGGAGGTGGTTGCAAAGATGCCACTAAATGCAATAAAACATAGGTATGAAAGCATGGTCAAAGTGAACTTGCAGTAATATTGATGAAGATAACAACTGCATCGAAAATGACTTGGTAGAACTAATCGTCACTCCGTTGAAAATCTATATAGTCAAACATAGCATTCACATAAGCAAACATCTGCAAACAATTTTAGCACTTTCGAAATAACAATCAAAACAGCAAGGAAAATCGATAATAAAACTCAAACAAAATCAAAAGGGAAAAGTCATAAACCCTCAGAGTGTATAAACTAATCATGATTAGCCGTGTCCCCGGTTATGGACGTCTTGAATATCATGTGAATCTCAACATGTTACTTCTAAATAAAAGTTATTGGGTTTTGATGAGTACTTTTTAATTGGGATTGAGGATGCTGTCAACCATTCTCAATGTTTAACAACCACCATGATAGTTAAATAAAGTTATTCCTTTGATGTAGGGAAAAATCAGCTTTATGCAAATGTAACCGTAGAGCCTTACCACCAGCCAAATATGCATGTAGTATAGGCTTATTCCTTCATTGCTCTTATGTGTTACATTGCCAGCATATTCCATGTGTTGACCCGTTTTGGCTGCAACTTTCACGTTGCAGACTTTTCGAACGACAGTAAGGTGTTAGGTCGTGGTTCTATACTCAGTGATGCCGATGGAGTTGATGTACTCGCTTATCTTCCAAGCCTTCCGCTGTTATCATTAGATGGCCTTAAGCCATATTATTGTAATAAGTTCACTTGTGGACAACGATGTAATAAGTGTGTGATTGCTACTCTGTTATAAATCCTTGAAATCTTGTGTGGTGTCAAGACATTCTTGATCCAGGATGAGACTGAGCACAGAGACTTGATCCATTCGGGTCTGGTCGCTACAGTAGCTTCATGTAGCCTCCATGATGTTGCTGATTTCAGGGACTTATGATTTTGCCAAGTCTTTGTTCTGCTGTTATTTTTATGCCATGTATCATTTACCTACAGTGAGATCCATGCCTCTTTTAAGTATGTTTATTAAGGATGTTTTGACATATGGTTATGCCCTATCCATCCGTGCCTTTGGTTGCATTTATAGCCTGCTCTAGCATGTCTTAATCTTGCTCTACTTTTGCTATGAAATGTTCCTGCAGATTGCTTACAAGTTATTTGATTTTGCCAAGGTTTTTGTTAGTTATCCAAGCATGCTATGAACTTGCTATTGCCATGCTTTGCTTCATGAACATGTCTTCTTGCTGATGATATTCTTATCTTGTCATGCAATGCCTTGTGGTGAGTCTTTCAAGCTCATAAAGTTGCCTTCATGCTGCTTGTTTATGCCATGCTCTGCTTTTTCCACCAAGTCTGAATCAGAATGTAAACTTGCTATGTTTACATGGGTGCCATCATATCTTCTGTGCCTTTTTGGCTCATGACCAGTAAAAGACTTTTGTTCTATGCAATTACTACATTCATGACATGCCTTTGATTGCCCTGATATGTTCTGTAGCATGTTGTTTGATAGCTCTAATCATTGCAACCTGATGTCATTTCTGCCATGTCCAGTGTTTTCCACTAAGTCTGTGAACTGTTATGATTTGCAATCTTGCCATGTCCTTTTGAGCATGTTATATTAGTTTCCGGAGATAGCTCAGTGTTCATGTTTTGTCATGCTTTACCTGTACTTCACGTCCATGCCTTTTGTTTTCATGTTGTGGTGCCGTAGCATATTGTTCTGATGCTTGCAATATGCTCTATATGAAACTTGCTTAGTTTTGCATGTAGTTTCATGTTACCTTGTTGCATTCATGTTTTGAGTGTGTTTGCTTGATGTTTGAATGCGTTTTTCACTAATGCCATGCTTAACTTGTTTTGCTCATATGTTCTAGGCGTAACTCCGGATTAAATGAACTTTATATGTAACTTGACTAAAATTTCGTGTATATCATCTTGGTGCATCTTAACTTGCTGTTTAACAACTTGAACATAAGGTTTATTCAGATCTGGACCAATTTGAAAGTTGCATATGGGGACTTACGGAATTGTTATATGTTGTGCGGCCTCATTTAAACTAGCTTTGATGTGTTGTTGTTGTATGCATTATCTTTTGCCATGAGTAGCTTCATGTAGCCTCCATGATGTTGCTGATTTCAGGGACTTATGATTTTGCCAAGTCTTTGTTCTCATTGTTATTTTTATGCCATGTATCATTTTGCTACAGTGAGATCCATGCCTCTTTTAAGTATGTTTAGTAAGGATGTTTTGACATATGGTTATGCCCTATCCATCCATGCCTTTGGTTGCATTTATATCCTGCTCTAGCATGTCTTAATCTTGCTCTACTTTTGCTATGAAATGTTCCTGCAGATTGCTTACAAGTTATTTGATTTTGCAAGGTTTTTGTTAGTTATCCAAGCATGCTATGAACTTGCTATTGCCATGCTTTGCTTCATGTACATGTCTTCTTGCTGATGATATTCTTATCTTGTCATGCAATGCCTTGTGATGAGTCTTTCAAGCTCGCAAAGTTGCCTTCATGCTGCTGTTTATGCCATGCTCTATTTTTCCACCAAGTCTGAATCTGTCACGAAACTTGCTATGTTTACATGGGTGCCATCATATCTTCTGTGCCTTTTTGGCTCATGATCAGTAAAAGACTTTTGTTCTATGCAATTATTACATTCATGCCATGCCTTTCATTGCCATGATATGTTCTTGTAGCATGTTGTTTGATAGCTCTAATCATTGCAACCTGATGTCATTTCTGCCATGTCCAGTGTTTTCCACTAAGTCTGTGAACTGTTATGATTTGCAATCTTGCCATGTCCTTTTGAGCATGTGATATTAGTTTCCGGAGATAGCTCAGTGTTCATGTTTTGTCATGCTTTACCTGTACTTCACGTCCATGCATTTTTTTTTCATGTTGTGGTGCCGTAGCATATTGTTCTGATGCTTGCACTATGCCTAGTTGCTGTTTTGGACAGCAAGCCCTTTAAACTTGTTTCATGTGTATGTGTTGAACCGTTGCTCCGTTTTGAATTTGCTCTATATAAAACTTGCTTAGTTTTGCATGTAGTTTCATGTTACCTTGTTGCATTCATGTTTTGAGTGTGTTTGCTTGATGTTTGAATGCGTTTTGCACTAATGCCATGCTTAACTTGTTTTGCTCATATGTTCTAGGCGTAACTCCGGATTAAATGAACTTTATATGTAACTTGACTAAAATTTCGTGTATATCATCTTGGTGCATCTTAACTTGCTGTTTAACAACTTGAACATAAGGTTTATTCAGATCTGGACCAATTTCGAAAGTTGCATATGGGGACTTACCGGAATTGTTATATGTTGTGCGGCCTCATTTAAACTAGCTTTGATGTGTTGTTGTTGTATGTATTATCTTTTGCCATGAGTAGCTTCATGTAGCCTCCATGATGTTGCTGATTTCAGGGACTTATGATTTTGCCAAGTCTTTGTTCTGCTGTTATTTTTATGCCATGTGTCATTTTGCTACAGTGAGATCCATGCCTCTTTTAAGTATGTTCAGTAAGGATGTTTTGGACATATGGTTATGCCCTATCCATCCATGCCTTTGGTTGCATTTATAGCCTGCTCTAGTATGTCTTAATCTTGCTCTACTTTTGCTATGAAATGTTCCTGCAGATTGCTTACAAGTTATTTGATTTTGCCAAGGTTTTTGTTAGTTATCCAAGCATGCTATGAACTTGCTATTGCCATGCTTTGCTTCATGAACATGTCTTCTTGCTGATGATATTCTTATCTTGTCATGCAATGCCTTGTGGTGAGTCTTTCAAGCTTGCAAAGTTGCCTTCATGCTGCTGTTTATGCCATGCTCTGTTTTTCCACCAAGTCTGAATCTGTAACGAAACTTGCTATGTTTACATGGGTGCCATCATATCTTCTGTGCCTTTTTGGCTCATGACCAGTAAAAGACTTTTGTTCTATGCAATTACTACATTCATGACATGCCTTTGATTGCCCTGATATGTTCCTGTAGCATGTTGTTTGATAGCTCTAATCATTGCAACCTGATGTCATTTCTGCCATGTCCAGTGTTTTCCACTAAGTCTATGAACTGTTATGATTTGCAATCTTGCCATGTCCTTTTGAGCATGTTATATTAGTTTCCGGAGATAGCTCAGTGTTCATGTTTTGTCATGCTTTACCTGTACTTCATGTCCATGCCTTTTGTTTTCATGTTGTGGTGCCATAGCATATTATTCTGATGCTTGCAATATGCCTAGTTGCTGTTTTGGACAGCATGCCCTTTAAATTTGTTTCATGTGTATGTGTTGAACCGTTGCCCCGTTTTGAATTTGCTCTATATGAAACTCCCTTAGTTTTGCATGTAGTTTCATGTTACCTTGTTGCATTCATGTTTTGAGTGTGTTTGCTTGATGTTTGAATGTGTTTTGCACTAATGCCATGCTTAACTTGTTTTGCTCATATGTTCTAGGCGTAACTCCGGATTAAATGAACTTTATATGTAACTTGACTAAAATTTCGTGTATATCATCTTGGTGCATCTTAACTTGCTGTTTAACAACTTGAACATAAGGTTTATTCAGATCTGGACCAATTTCAAAAGTTGCATATGGGGACTTACCGGAATTGTTATATGTTGTGCGGCCTCATTTAAACTAGCTTTGATGTGTTGTTGTTGTATGCATTATCTTTTGCCATGAGTAGCTTCATGTAGCCTCCATGATGTTGCTGATTTCAAGGACTTATGATTTTGCCAAGTCTTTGTTCTGCTGTTATTTTTATGCCATGTATCATTTTGCTACAGTGAGATCCATGCCTCTTTTAAGTATGTTTAGTAAGGATGTTTTGACATATGGTTATGCCCTATCCATCCATGCCTTTGGTTGCATTTATATCCTGCTCTAGCATGTCTTAATCTTGCTCTACTTTTGCTATGAAATGTTCCTGCAGATTGCTTACAAGTTATTTGATTTTGCCAAGGTTTTTGTTAGTTATCCAAGCATGCTATGAACTTGCTATTGCCATGCTTTGCTTCATGAACATGTCTTCTTGCTGATGATATTCTTATCTTGTCATGCAATGCCTTGTGATGAGTCTTTCAAGCTCGCAAAGTTGCCTTCATGCTGCTGTTTATGGCATGCTCTATTTTTCCACCAAGTCTGAATCTGTAACGAAACTTGCTATGTTTACATGGGTGCCATCATATCTTCTGTGCCTTTTTGGCTCATGATCAGTAAAAGACTTCTGTTCTATGCAATTATTACATTCATGCCATGCCTTTCATTGCCATGATATGTTCTTGTAGCATGTTGTTTGATAGCTCTAATCATTGCAACCTGATGTCATTTCTGCCATGTCCAGTGTTTTCCACTAAGTCTGTGAACTGTTATGATTTGCAATCTTGCCATGTCCTTTTGAGCATGTGATATTAGTTTCATGCCATGCCATTCATTGCCATGATATGTTCTTGTAGCATGTTGTTTGATAGCTCTAATCATTGCAACCTGATGTCATTTCTGCCATGTCCAGTGTTTTCCACTAAGTCTGTGAACTGTTATGATTTGCAATCTTGCCATGTCCTTTTGAGCATGTGATATTAGTTTCCGGAGATAGCTCAGTGTTCATGTTTTGTCATGCTTTACCTGTACTTCACGTCCATGCATTTTTTTTCATGTTGTGGTGCCGTAGCATATTGTTCTGATGCTTGCACTATGCCTAGTTGCTGTTTTGGACAGCAAGCCCTTTAAACTTGTTTCATGTGTATGTGTTGAACCGTTGCTCCGTTTTGAATTTGCTCTATATAAAACTTGCTTAGTTTTGCATGTAGTTTCATGTTACCTTGTTGCATTCATGTTTTGAGTGTGTTTGCTTGATGTTTGAATGCGTTTTGCACTAATGCCATGCTTAACATGTTTTGCTCATATGTTTTAGGCGTAACTCCGGATTAAATGAACTTTATATGTAACTTGACTAAAATTTCGTGTATATCATCTTGGTGCATCTTAACTTGCTGTTTAACAACTTGAACATAAGGTTTATTCAGATCTGGACCAATTTCGAAAGTTGCATATGGGGACTTACCGGAATTGTTATATGTTGTGCGGCCTCATTTAAACTAGCTTTGATGTGTTGTTGTTGTATGTATTATCTTTTGCCATGAGTAGCTTCATGTAGCCTCCATGATGTTGCTGATTTCAGGGACTTATGATTTTGCCAAGTCTTTGTTCTGCTGTTATTTTTATGCCATGTATCATTTTGCTACAGTGAGATCCATGCCTCTTTTAAGTATGTTCAGTAAGGATGTTTTGGACATATGGTTATGCCCTATCCATCCATGCCTTTGGTTGCATTTATATCCTGCTCTAGTATGTCTTAATCTTGCTCTACTTTTGCTATGAAATGTTCCTGCAGATTGCTTACAAGTTATTTGATTTTGCCAAGGTTTTTGGTAGTTATCCAAGCATGCTATGAACTTGCTATTGCCATGCTTTGCTTCATGAACATGTCTTCTTGCTGATGATATTCTTATCTTGTCATGCAATGCCTTGTGGTGAGTCTTTCAAGCTCGCAAAGTTGCCTTCATGCTGCTGTTTATGCCATGCTCTGTTTTTCCACCAAGTCTGAATCTGTAACGAAACTTGCTATGTTTACATGGGTGCCATCATATCTTCTGTGCCTTTTTGGCTCATGACCAGTAAAAGACTTTTGTTCTATGCAATTACTACATTCATGACATGCCTTTGATTGCCCTGATATGTTCCTGTAGCATGTTGTTTGATAGCTCTAATCATTGCAACCTGATGTCATTTCTGCCATGTCCAGTGTTTTCCACTAAGTCTGTGAACTGTTATGATTTGCAATCTTGCCATGTCCTTTTGAGCATGTTATATTAGTTTCAGGAGATAGCTCAGTGTTCATGTTTTGTCATGCTTTACCTGTACTTCACGTCCATGCCTTTTGTTTTCATGTTGTGGTGCCGTAGCATATTATTCTGATGCTTGCAATATGCCTAGTTGCTGTTTTGGACAGCATGCCCTTTAAATTTGTTTCATGTGTATGTGTTGAACCGTTGCCCCGTTTTGAATTTGCTCTATATGAAACTTCCTTAGTTTTGCATGTAGTTTCATGTTACCTTGTTGCATTCATGTTTTGAGTGTGTTTGCTTGATGTTTGAATGCGTTTTGCACTAATGCCATGCTTAACTTGTTTTGCTCATATGTTCTAGGCGTAACTCCGGATTAAATGAACTTTATATGTAACTTGACTAAAATTTCGTGTATATCATCTTGGTGCATCTTAACTTGCTGTTTAACAACATGAACATAAGGTTTATTCAGATCTGGACCAATTTCGAAAGTTGCATATGGGGACTTAACGGAATTGTTATATGTTGTGTGGCCTCATTTAAACTAGCTTTGATGTGTTGTTGTTGTATGCATTATCTTTTGCCATGAGTAGCTTCATGTAGCCTCCATGATGTTGCTGATTTCAGGGACTTAGGATTTTGCCAAGTCTTTGTTCTGCTGTTATTTTTATGCCATGTATTCATTTTGCTACAGTGAGATCCATGCCTCTTTTAAGTATGTTTAGTAAGGATGTTTTGACATATGGTTATGCCCTATCCATCCATGCCTTTGGTTGTATTTATAGCCTGCTCTAGCATGTCTTAATCTTGCTCTACTTTTGCTATGAAATGTTCCTGCAGATTGCTTACAAGTTATTTGATTTTGCCAAGGTTTTTGTTAGTTATCCAAGCATGCTATGAACTTGCTATTGCCATGCTTTGCTTCATGAACATGTCTTCTTGTTGATGATATTCTTATCTTGTCATGCAATGCCTTGTGATGAGTCTTTCAAGCTCGCAAAGTTGCCTTCATGCTGTTGTTTATGCCATGCTGTATTTTTCCACCAAGTCTGAATCTGTAACGAAACTTGCTATGTTTACATGGGTGCCATCATATCTTCTGTGCCTTTTTGGCTCATGATCAGTAAAAGACTTTTGTTCTATGCAATTATTACATTCATGCCATGCCTTTCATTGCCATGATATGTTCTTGTAGCATGTTGTTTGATAGCTCTAATCATTGCAACCTGATGTCATTTTTGCCTTGTCTAGTGTTTTCCACTAAGTCTGTGAACTGTTATGATTTGCAATCTTGCCATGTCCTTTTGAGCATGTGATATTAGTTTCCGGAGATAGCTCAGTGTTCATGTTTTGTCATGCTTAACCTGTACTTCACGTCCATGCCTTTTGTTTTCATGTTGTGGTGCCGTAGCATATTGTTACGATGCTTGCACTATGCCTAGTTCTTTGTTTTGGACAGCATGTCCTTTAAACTTGTTTCATGTGTATGTGTTGAATCGTTGCTCCGTTTTGAATTTGCTCTATATGAAACTTGCTTAGTTTTGCATGTAGTTTCATGTTACCTTCTTGCATTCATGTTTTTAGTGTGTTTTCTTGACGTTTGAATGCGTTTTGCACTAATGTCATGCTTAACTTGTTTTGCTCATATGTTCTAGGCGTAACTCCGGATTAAATGAACTTTATATGTAACTTGACTAAAATTTCGTGTAGATCATCTTGGTGCATCTTAACTTGCTGTTTAACAACTTGAACATAAGGTTTATTCAGATCTGGACCAATTTCGAAAGTTGCATATGGGGACTTACCGGAATTGTTATATGTTGGCCAGCCTCATTTAAACTTGTTTTGATGTGTTGTTCTTGTATGCATTATCTTTTTCCATGAGTAGCTTCATGTAGCCTCCATGATGTTGCTGATTTCAGGGACTTAGGATTTTGCCAAGTCTTTGTTCTGCTGTTATTTTTATGCCATGTATCATTTTGCTACAGTGAGATCCAGTCCTCTTTTAAGTATGTTCAGTAAGGATGTTTTGGACATATGGTTATGACCTATCCATCCATGCCTTTGGTTGCATTTATAGCCTGCTCTAGCATGTCTTAATCTTGCTCTACTTTTGCTATGAAATGTTCCTGGCAGATTGCTTACATGTTATTTGATTTTGACAAGGTTTTTTTTAGTTATCCAAGCATGATATGAACTTGTTATTGCCATGCTTTGCTTCATGAACATGTCTTCTTGCTGATGATATTCTTATATTGTCATGCAATGCCTTGTGGTGAGTCTTTCAAGCTCGCAAAGTTGCCTTCATGCTGCTGTTTATGCCATGCTCGCTTTTTCCACCAAGTCTGAATCAGAATCTAAACTTGCTATGTTTACATGGGTGCCATCATATCTTCTGTGCCTTTTTGGCTCATGACCAGTAAAAGACTTTTGTTCTATGCAATTACTACATTCATGACATGTCTTTGATTGCCCTGATATGTTCCTGTAGCATGTTGTTTGATAGCTCTAATCATTGCAACTTTGATGTCATTTCGCCATGTCCAAAGTGTTTTCCACTAAGTCTGTGAACTGTTATGATTTGCAATCTTGCCATGTCCTTTTGAGCATGTTATATTAGTTTCCGGAGTTAGCTCAGTGCTCATGTCTTGTCATGCTTTACCTGTACTTCACGTCCATGCCTTTTGTTTTCATGCTGTGGTGCCGTAGCATATTGTTCTGATGCTTGCAATATGCCTAGTTGCTGTTTTGGACAACATGCCCTTTAAATTTGTTTCATGTGTATGTGTTGAACCGTTGCCCCGTTTTGAATTTGCTCTATATGAAACTTCCTTAGTTTTGCATGTAGTTTCATGTTACCTTGTTGCATTCATGTTTTGAGTGTGTTTGCTTGATGTTTGAATGCGTTTTGCACTAATGCCATGCTTAACTTGTTTTGCTCATATGTTCTAGGCGTAACTCCGGATTAAATGAACTTTATATGTAACTTGACTAAAATTTCGTGTATATCATCTTGGTGCATCTTAACTTGCTGTTTAATAACATGAACATAACGTTTATTCAGATCTGGACCAATTTCGAAAGTTGCATATGTGGACTTACCGGAATTGTTATATGTTGTGCGGCCTCATTTAAACTAGCTTTGATGTGTTGTTGTTGTATGCATTATCTTTTGCCATGAGTAGCTTCATGTAGCCTCCATGATGTTGCTGATTTCAGGGACTTATGATTTTGCCAAGTCTTTGTTCTGCTGTTATTTTTATGCCATGTATCATTTTGCTACAGTGAGATCCATGCCTCTTTTAAGTATGTTTAGTAAGGATGTTTTGACATATGGTTATGCCCTATCCATCCATGCCTTTGGTTGCATTTATAGCCTGCTCTAGCATGTCTTAATCTTGCTCTACTATTGCTATGAAATGTTCCTGCAGATTGCTTACAAGTTATTTGATTTTGCCAAGGTTTTTGTTAGTTATCCAAGCATGCTATGAACTTGCTATTGCCATACTTTGCTTCATGAACATGTCTTCTTGCTGATGATATTCTTATCTTGTCATGCAATGCCTTGTGATGAGTCTTTCAAGCTCGCAAAGTTGCCTTCATGCTGCTGTTTATGCCATGCTCTATTTTTCCACCAAGTCTGAATCAGAATGAAACTTGCTATGTTTACATGGGTGCCATCATATCTTCATGCCTTTTTGGCTCATGATCAGTAAAAGACTTTTGTTCTATGCAATTATTACATTCATGACATGCCTTTCATTGCCATGATATGTTCTTGTAGCATGTTGTTTGATAGCTCTAATCATTGCAACCTGATGTCATTTCGCCTTGTCCAAATGTTTTCCACTAAGTCTGTGAACTGTTATGATTTGCAATCTTGCCATGTCCTTTTGAGCATGTGATATTAGTTTCCGGAGATAGCTCAGTGTTCATGTTTTGTCATGCTTTACCTGTACTTCACGTCCATGCCTTTTGTTTTCATGTTGTGGTGCCGTAGCATATTGTTCTGATGCTTGCAATATGCCTAGTTGCTGTTTTGGACAGCATGCCCTTTAAATTTGTTTCATGTGTATGTGTTGATGTAACATCCCAAATTTCCTATTTGGAATGTTTTACAATTATAGATAAGCATCCTATGCATCCCTGTTTGAATTTGAATGCCATTTGAAGTTTCTGAGAATTTTGAGTTTTGAATTGGAATTTCAAACTTTGGCATGTGGGAAACATTTCAAAAACTAAGCCTGATAAATACTTGATCAAAAGTATGAGAGGAGCAAACATGACACTCCAAAAATATCAGAAGAAAACATTGCCAAAAGATTTGGATTCAAATCTGAAATTTATTTGAATTTGAAAAAAATAGATTTTTATGAAGTTTGGATTTTGCCTTTGGAAAAATGTTCAAATTAAAGGGAATATTCCCCTGATCATTTTGGTATATATATACCCTATATAAAATATTTATAGATATTGTTATTTTTGTTTTTGTTTTATTTAAAAAAATGAAGAAAAAACTCCTGGGCGCCACCGAGCCACCCCAGCCCAGCCTGGCCAAGACCCCACGGCCCAAGCCACCTGCCCACTAGGCCAACAGCCAGCCCAGCTCGCCTCACCCGCGCCTTGCCCGAACCCCTAGGCCCGGCCACCCGCTCGATCCTCCCCTCTCTCTCTCTCGACCATGAGGCCCGCCCTCTTCTTCCCCCCCCACGCAACGCGACTCGCTGGAGATCGCCGGATCCCGAAGGATCCGGATCCCGATCGCCCGATCGACCTCAAGCAAGGCCCGACCCCTGGCTATAAAGCCGAGTCGCCGCACCCCATTCCCCGAGACCTCACCGCACCCCTCTCCTCCCGCTCGACGTCGCTGAACCCGAGCTCGCCATCGCCGCCATAGTCGCCGCCGTCGACGCCCTAGTCCACCCGACCACCCCGACCCCACCGAACCCCTCCCGTGCTCCTCGCATCCTCCCGACGACTCACGGAGCTCCCCAACCTTGAAGCCCCGACGACTCTCGCCGCCGCCGCGCCGCCGCCGCCGAGTCCGTAAGCCACAGCATCGCCCCGTCCGATCTTAGATGAACGGCCTCGATTAGAAGCCAGAAGGGTAAGTTTTATTATAAAACCGGCCGGTCCAATCGGTTTATTTTTAGGTTAGGTTTTTATTTTAGGCCCGGTTCGTTTTAGTTAACCCTAGGGCCCGTTTAGACTAAGTTACGCCTAGTGCACAGTATAGGCCCATTAGGCCTTTTTCTTTTATTTTGATTTTCTGTTTTAGCAGAATAGTTTCGGTTTTCAAAAATTTATATCTTTTATTCTGTTTAATATTTTTTGATGATTCTTTTTTTGTTGGATTGCAAATTTTATGTAGTTTCTGTAGAATATATATTTAGCTATGTTAAAAATAATTAAAATTGCTTTATTTTAGTTTTGGTCAGAATAGTAAATCTGCTATAACTTTAGTTAGAAAAATTATTTTGCATGATTCTTTTGTCACCACTTTATTTTGACATTGCCAAACCCTAGAAATTAACTTGAGTATTTTAGGATTAATAAATAATTAGTTTTAGACAGAATCCTATTAATCCTAATTAATTAACTAGTTCCTGTTTTCCTATTAAAGTAATTAGTAAATTAATTTATTTTTAACTTGTGATTGGTTATTCTAGGTTAGTTTCTGTCATTCTAGTAGATGAACTTTTATTTATAATTAATAAAAGTTTTAGTTTATTTTTCTTAAATTGGTTTAGGCCTAAAATGAGTTTTATAATAGCTTTTTAATTAATTCTTTTTGCTCCTAGTTGCTTAGTGAAACCTTTTCTGTTAAGTTAACTTAAAACCATGATTAGGTTATATTAAGGAATTTTTGTTATATAAAAACTATTTTAGTTTTGTTTGGAGTAGGGAAAAACTTGAATTGATTTCTTTGAGTTTTTCTTTTGGATTTGGTTTTGATTGTTTTGTTGTGTTATGTTACTTTTGTTGTGTTGTGTGATCTTATTGCTTTGTGCTTATTGTGTTATTGTTTGTCTCGGTAGAGTTTCCGGAGTGCGAAGCTTGCTACTACGACTCTTTAGCTTACGAGGATCATCAGCAAGGCAAGTTTTGATCATGTTATTTCTATACCTATGTTTTGTGCATTAGTAGTTGTCACCACCCCACCATGCATGCAGTAGTGAAATCTTGAAGTCATTAAACTTGAGTAGTATCATGTGGTAGGATGAACCAATCCCCTTGTTACCATGACCCCGGGACGTAGTAGTTATTTTGCTATGCTCGTAGACGGGATTTGGGATGAGTGAAATTCATAAGCAAGATGTGAGAGTCAATGATGATGACAAACCCATGGACTACAATGATCAAGATGGACTTGAAAATCACTCTTTGGGTGGAGGGCGGTTGACGGGCACCTGGAGCACCAGTGGTGGCGGGATGCATGGAGAAGCGCCATGACATCCTGCGGAAAGATTCACCCAGCCACGAAGAGAAGGATGGATGCCCCATGACCGGAAGCTTACCTGTGCAGCCGCAAGCCATTATGGGCTCTGGCTGGGTTGACCCTAGTCGTGACGCTGGCTGGACGGTACTACGAGAAGTAGACGAACGGTAGGATTGGATGGGTACCGGCAGTGGCCAGAAGAACTCTTTGGAAGACCCTGTTTCATTCGTCCCGTCTTCAAACACCATGAAGTGCGAAGACTTTAAAGGAGGGAATGATTCTTTGGGAAAGTGCGCAACCCTCTGCAGAGTTAAAGATCTAATCGATTAGCCGTGTCCCCGGTTACGGACATTTGAGCCTCTGGAACTTGGAAGTATTCGGATATCTCAACACTAAAACTAATGAAATAATTTGAGGGTTTATGACTTAATAATTTGGGAACGAGATATTGGTTGGCGGAACCATCTCAATAACTACCAACAATTGTAGTAATTTGCAAGCAAGTCCACTGTAGTAGGATAAAATTTGCTTTTCGCAAAATGATGAAACTTAGAGCTCCACACCAAAATTGCATATAGAGTTACTAACTTTATTATTGTTATTCTTCATGACTTGCCGACTTATTCCAAAAGCTGACCTACATGGCTGCAACGTATTATGTTGCAGAGATATATTCCGATCAGGAGTGAGGCTACGCTCCGCGCTTGGCGATTGCCCTTTGGAGTCGGATGGACTCGCTTATCTTCGACGCTTCCGCAGTGTTATTAGTTTATTTCTCATGAGTTGGTCTTGAGCCGAATTTATTCCCTTGTAATAAAGACTCTATATGAGAATCGTTTAATGATATTCATGTGTGATTGAACTTTGATTACTTTATCGATGTACTGTGAGTACCAGCAGGATCTTGGGATGGTACAGACACAGAGATTTGACCAATTTTGGGTCAGGTCGCTGCAGAGATGGTATCAGAGCACACGCTGACCGTAGGATCGTAACCCCTAGGATCGGAAAGCCATAGCGAGACCATTTACTTTGAATTTTCATTCTATAATTCTCCCTGTTCAATTCGACTCTTCTCCCTTTGCAACATTCTAGATAGCGCCGAGTTCACCCCGCTTTGCTACGGAGTTCGCCAGCCCGATGAGGCGATGCCCTTTGGAAGAAAGCTGGTCCAGATGGTGAATCAGCTGAAGATTGCTCGCCCTCGATCACGGAAGCCAACCAATGCACTTCCGATAAACACCGCTACTGGATTGAGGTGCATATCCTGTGGAGAACCTTTGGAGGACACACGGAGCCTATCAACTTTGAGTTCACCGAGTTCAACTGGATCATCGGAAGGGACGTGGCGATCTATCGAGCACTTGGACATCTCCGAGAGGAGTACAGGGCGAGCTCGATCACTCAGACCTCGCCATGGTTTCTCGCAGGGCAAGGAATGGAGATATCATCCGTACCATTGAGGGCGATTCCACTCTCTCGTACATCCGGGACTTGGAGTGTCTTCTCGTGAAGCGGAGGTTCAGACTCGCCGTAACTCAAGACACACGGAAGCTTTTGTTCCGCGAATCGGGCTGGAGGAGAAGGCCCGAGCAGACTTCCTTGGCCATGAGGAAGAAATCACGGACTTCATGGAGATAGTCGACGATCTGAAGATGAAGCTTGCCGCGATAGAGGAAAAGATGGACTTGGGAGAGGACCTTTACCCGAGTGGAGATGAAGCACCCCTCGTGAGCAATGATCAGGATTTCGAAGGGAGTACCACTAAAGGAAACCCCAAGAGGAGGCGCCTCTGATGAAGACTTTTAGTCGACCACCATGTTATCTTTTACTTTTTCGTCGATCGGTTAGGCCGATGTTTTCCCTTCGATTAGTCATGAGCTTTTGTAATCGAGTTTGAACCATGTTTGAGTGGAATGAATAAATGATTGGTGTGTTATGATTGTGCATTCATATGGGTAGTGTTATTCCTCATAGACCATTGTTCTATTCTAAATTTCTCATCCCCTCCAAAACACCAGATGCCTCCGAGACGTGACACTGGTTTTCCGCCGGAGCTCACCCAGCTGCTCCAACAGCAGAATGCACTGATGCAGCTCCTTATTCGTAATCGAACAACACCGCCAACAATCCACCGCCACCGCCACCACCCATCGTGGACAACTTGACTCGATTTACGAGGTTAAATCCGCGGTGTTCTCTAGTAGCACCGAGCCGATTGTGGCCGATGATTGGCTCCGCAAGATCGGAAGAGAGCTAGTCACCGTTGGATGCACCGATCTTTGAGAAGGTGCGCTTTGCGCGCATCAACTGGATGGACCTGCAGCTTCTTGGTGGGAGAATTACACCGCCACTTTTCCCATTGGTGCCATCACTTGGGACCAATTCCAGCGAACCTTCGCACCGCTCATGTCTCACTGGAGCCATGAGTCGAAGAAGCGTGAGTTCCGCAACTTGCGCCAGGGAACCGTCTTGTGGCACGAAGACGTGGATGAATTCAGCAAGCTCGCTCGCTATGCCCCGATGATGTGGCCACAGATGCCGCTAAGGGGAGAAGTCCCTTGAGGGACTCAATGATGAACCGAGCATGCAGCTTATTGTGGCTACTTTCAACAACTACCGGGAGCTGGTAGACAAGGCCACCATTTCGAAGGCAAGCAGCAGCAGATAGAAAGTCGCAAGCGGAAGTACAGCCTGTGGGAAGCACAACTCAGAGCTCAGCAGAAGCCCGCTATGCACCGTACTCAGGAGGGCACACCCATCATAACCATGGAGTTCATAACCATGGAGGAAATGGGAACAACCGCAGCCAGGACAACAAGTCAGGCCAAGGCAATGGCAATGGCAATGGTAATGGCAATCAGCACCGTTCTGCCCCGGCTCCGAAGGATCTGAGCCACATCACCTGCTTCAAGTGCCAGAAGACAGGGCACTACGCCACCGACTGCCGGAGGCCAAGCAGAGGAATGGAAATGGAAATGGAGGCTCGATGAAGAAGCCAAATCCGTTCCCTCGTGCTCAGGTGAACCACATCGACGTGGAGGACGTCTATGATCAGCCAGACACTGTGGTTGGTAAGTTTTTATTGAATTCACGTTCAGTTTTGGTTCTCTTTGATTCTGGTGCAACGCATTCATTCATATCAAGGGTAGTTGTGGAAAAGTACGGGTTGCGCACTAGAACCCTTAGAAGCCCCTTCGCGTCAGTTCCGCAGGAGGAGAAATGATGGCGGTGTAGGCTGTCACGCAACCCTCAACATCGGGAACCACAAATTTCCCGTGGACCTCATAGTGCTGGAAACCCAGACCTTGGATGTAATCCTAGGCATGGATTGGTTGTCAAAGTTTGAAGGGAACATTGACTGTGCCCGCAAGTCTATTCAGCTCACCACCCCGGAGCAGAAGAGGATCAAGTATGTAGCCAGGCACAGCCAGATGAAGAATCAGGTGCATTCCCTCACGGGAGTTGTTCAGGAGGAAGTGCCAGTAGTGCAAGACTTTCCCGATGTGTTCCCGGAGGAATTACCAGGAATGCCGCCGGACAGGGACACTGAATTTTTGATCGAGTTATTGCCCGGCACAGCCCCAATATCCAAGAGACCTTATCGGATGCCCCCGAACGAGTTGAAAGAGATCAAGGATCTAATAAATGAGTTATTGGAGAAAGGATATATTCGTCCAAGCTCATCACCTTGGGGAGCCCCAGTTCTTTTGGTAGAGAAGAAGGATGGAAGCTTGAGGATGGTTGTGGATTATCGTGCATTGAACGAAGTAACCATCAAGAACAAGTACCCTCGCCGATGATCAATGACTTGTTTGATCAGCTTGTTGGAGCCAAGGTATTCTCTAAGATCGATCTTGATCGTGGTATCATCAGTTGAAGATCCGTGAAAAGGATATACCCAAAACAGCATTCACTACCAGGTATGGTTTATATGAGTATACCGTCATGTCATTTGGATTGACTAATGCTCCTGCATACTTCATGAATTTGATGAACAAGGTGTTCATGGAGTATTTGGACAAGTTTGTCGTGGTGTTCATCGATGACATATTGATTTTCTCCAAGAGCGAGGAAGAGCATAAGGAACATTTGCGTCTAGTTCTGGAGAAACTTCGAGAACATCAGTTGTATGCCAAATTCAGCAAATGTGAATTTTGGTTGAAGGAAGTTGGATTCCTCGGACATGTTATTTCAGGAGAAGGAATAGCAGTTGATCCCGCCAAGGTTGAATCGATCACCGATTGGCGGTCACCCACCTCGACCAAGGAGATCCGTAGTTTTCTCGGACTCGCAGGATATTATCGGAGGTTCATTGAGAACTTCTCGAAGATTGCCAAGCCCATGACTGAGCTGTTGAAGAAGGAAGCCAAGTATGTTTGGACCGAGGAATGTGAAGCCAGTTTTCAGAATTGAAGAAACGGTTGGTCACCGCCCGGTGTTGATTTTGCGGACATACACAAGGAATACCAGGTTTATTGTGACGCTTCTCGTCAAGGACTCGGAAGAGTATTGATGCAGGAAGGTAAGGTTGTAGCTTATGCCTCCAGACAGCTACGGCCTCATGAGATGAATTATGCCACGCATGATTTGGAGTTAGCAACTGTAGTGCATGCACTCAAGACTGGAGACATTTCCTCATCGGAAATCGTTGTGATGTCTACAGATCACAAGAGTTTGAAGTATATCTTCACGCAGAAGGAATTAAACCTCAGCAGAGGAGATGGCTAGAGTTGATAAAGGACTACGACATGAGATTGCATTACCACCCGGTAAAGCAAATGTTGTAGCAGATGCTTTGAGCCGTAAGAGTTATGTGAATACTCTTACGGAGGAGGATTACCCCAGAGTTAGTCGATGACCTCGAGAGATCTCCGATCGGAGATAGTTCGAAAGGATTTGTTGCAACTCGAAGTTCAGTCCACCTTGACCGAAAGGATTCGTGAAGCCTGTAAGTCGGACAAGGAAATCGATGAGATAAAGCAAAAGATGGAGGAAGGAAAAGCTAAAGGATTCCGTAAGGATGAACACGGAACTATATGGTTCGAGGATCGTATTTATGTGCCCAATGATCCCGAGCTCAGGAAGCTAATTCTTCAGGAGGCTCATGATTCACCGTACTCGATTCACCCCGGCAACACCAAGATGTACCTGGATTTGAAGCAAAGTTTTTGGTGGGCAGGTATGAAGAAGGATATTGCCGAGTACGTAGCAGTATGCGATGTTTGCCAACGTGTAAAGGCAGAACATCAGAAGCCAACAGGGTTACTTCAACCTTTGCCAATTCCCGATTGGAAATGGGAGAAACTTGGTATGGATTTCATCACAGGATTACCCAGGACCCGTTCAGGTTATGATTCTATCTGGGTAGTAGTTGATCGTTTGACTAAGGTAGCTCACTTCATTCCCGTGAAGACTACCTATACCAGTGCCAAGTTGGCCAAGATATACATGACCAGGATCGTATGTCTGCATGGAGTTCCGAGGAAAATCGTGTCAGATAGAGGAACGCAGTTTACCTCAAAGTTTTGGAAGCAGTTGCATGAAACTTTGGGTACGAGGCTGGAATTGAGACAGACTTTTCATCCGCAGCATGATGGATGAGACCGAGAGAGTCAATCAGATTCGGAAGACATGTTGAGAGCTTGTGTGCTAGACTATGGGTCTAGCTGGGATGATAATTTGCCGTACGCAGAGTTCTCATACAACAACAGTTATCAATCCAGTTTGAAGATGGCCCCTTTCAAAGCTCTATACGGAAGGAGGTGTAGGACACCATTGCTGTGGGATAATGTTGGAGATCGATCATTTTTCGGTTCCGATCTTATCAAGGATTCCGAAGAGAAAGTCAAGCTGATTCGAGACAGGCTCAAGATAGCACAGTCGCGACAGAAGAGTTACGCCGACAGTAAGCGCAAGGAAGTGACTTACGAAGTGGGAGACCGAGCATACCTTCGTGTGTCTCCACTTCGTGGAATCAAGAGGTTTGGAGTCCAGGGAAAGTTAGCACCCGATTCATTGGCCCTACAAAATCCTCGAACGTCGTGGAGAAGTTGCATACAAGTTGGAATTGCCGGAAGGATTGTCCGGAGTTCATGATGTCTTCCACGTTTCTCAGCTGAAGAAGTGCCATGCTGACATAGCCGATGTTCCGTTGAGAGACACAAGGCCCCAAGAGGCCATACAGCTTGACAAAGTGATCTGACTTACAAGGAGAAACCCGTCCAGTATTCTCGAGACCGCAAGCAGAGTCACCCGCAGCAAGGTCATCAAATTTTGCAAGGTCTTTGTGGAGTCACCACACCGAGGAAGAAGCCACACAGGAACGCCAAGAAGACCTTCTTCGAGACCACCCGCACCTATTTGTTAGCCAACCCGAATCTCGAGGGCTAGATTCATCTTAAGGTGGTAGGTTTGTAACATCCCAAATTTCCTATTTGGAATGTTTTACAATTATAGATAAGCATCCTATGCATCCTGTTTGAATTTGAATGCCATTTGAAGTTTCGAGAATTTTGAGTTTTGAATTGGAATTTCAAACTTTGGCATGTGGGAAACATTTCAAAAACTAAGCTGATAAATACTTGATCAAAAGTATGAGAGGAGCAAACATGACACTCAAAAATATCGAAGAAAACATTGCTAAAAGATTTGGATTCAAATCTGAAATTTATTTGAATTTGAAAAAATAGATTTTTATGAAGTTTGGATTTTGCCTTTGGAAAATGTTCAAATGAAAGGAATATTCCCTGATCATTTTGGTATATATATACCCTATATAAAATATTTATAGATATTTTTATTTTTGTTTTGTTTTATTTAAAAAATAAAGAAAAACTCCCTGGGCGCCACCAGCCACCCCAGCCCAGCCCAACAGCCCCACGCCTGGCCCAAGCCACTGCCCACTAGGCCAACAGCCAGCCAGCTCGCCTCACCCCTCGCCTCGCCCGAACCCCTAGGCCCGGCCACCCGCTCGATCCTCCCCTCTCTCTCTCTCGACCCTGGGCCCGCCCTCTTCTTACCCCTCGCCCACATAACGCGATCAAGGAAATATGCCCTAGAGGCAATAATAAAGTTATTATTTATTTCCTTATACCATGATAAATATTTATTATTCATGCTAGAATTGTATTAACCAGGAAACATAATACATGTGTGAATATATAGACAAACAAGATGTCACTAGTATGCCTCTACTTGACTAGCTTGTTAATCAAAGATGGTTATGTTTCCTAACCATGAACAAGGAGTTGTTATTTGATTAACAAGGTCACATTATTAGTTGAATGATCTGATTGACATGACCCATTCCGTTAGCTTAACACTTGATCGCTTAGTATGTTAATGCTTTCTTCATGACCCATACATGTTCCTATAACTATGAGATTATGCAACTCCTTTACCGGAGGAACACTTTGGTACTACCAAACGCCACAACGTGAATCGGGTGATTATAAAGGAGTACTACAGGTGTCTCCAAAGGTACTTGTTGGGTTGGCGATTTGAGATTAGGTTTTGTCACTCCGATTGTCGGAGAGGTATCTCTAGGCCTTCTCGGTAATACACATCACTTAAGCCTTGCAAGCATTACAACTAATGAGTTAGTTGTGAGATGATGTATTACGAACGAGTAAAGAGACTTACCGTAACGAGATTGAACTAGGTATTGGATACCGACGATCGAATCTCGGGTAAGTAACATACCGATGACAAAGGAACAACGATGTCGTTATGCGGTTTGACCGATAAAAGATCTTCGTAGAATATGTAGGAACCAATATGGGCATCCAGGTTCCGCTATTGGTTATTGACCGAGAATGGTTCTAGGTCATGTCTACATAGTTCTCGAACCCGTAGGGTCCGCACGCTTAACGCTTCGATGTGAGTTCATTATGAGTTTATAAGTATTGATGCACGAAGGTTGTTCGAGTCCGGATGTGATCACGGACATGACGAGGAGTCTCAAATGGTCGAGACATAAAGATTGATATATTGAAGCCTACATTTGGACATCGGAAGTGTTCCGAGTGAAATCGAATTTATCGAGTACCGGAGGTTACCGAACCCCCGGAACTTCATGGGCCCATAGTGGGCCTTGGAGGAAAGGAGAAAGGGCAGCCCTAGGTGGCCGCCCCCCTTCCCTAGTCCTATTAGGACTAGGAAAGGTGGGCCGCCCCCTCTCTCTCTTTCCCCTCCGAATCCTAATCCAACTAGGATTGAGGGGAATCCTACTCCGGAGGAGTAGGACTCCTTGCGCGCCTCCCCTTGGGCCGCCACCTCCCCTTGGCTCCTTTATATACGGGGCAGGGGCACCCCATGATACACAAGTTGATCTACGGATCTTTCCTTAGCCGTGTGCGGTGCCCCTTCCACCATATTCCACTTGGTCATATCGTCATGAGCTTAGGCGGAGCCCCTGCGCGGAGAAGTCATATCGTCATGAGCTTAGGCGAAGCCCTGCGTCGGTGGAGCATCAACATCGTACCACGCCGTCGTCGACGGAACTCATCCCGACACTTTGCTGGATCGAGTCCGGGATTGTCATCGAGCTGAACGTGTGCGAACTCGGAGGTGCCGTACGTTCGGTGCTTGGATCGGTCGGATCGTGACGACGTACGACTACATCAAACGCGTTGTTATAACGCTTCCGCTTTCGGTCTAACGAGGGTACGTGGACGGACACTCTCCCTCTCGTTGCTATGCCATCACCATGGTCTTGCGTGATCGTAGGAAAATTTTTGAAATTACTACGTTCCCCAACAGTGGCATCCGAGCCTGGTTTTATGCGTTGATGTCATGTGCACGAGTAGAACACAAGTGAGTTGTGGACGATACAAGTCATACTGCCTACCAGCATGTCATACTTTGGTTCAGCGGTATTGTGAGATGAAGCGGCCCGGACCGACATTACGCAGACGCTTACGCGAGACTGGTTTCACCGCCCGAGCACTCGTTGCTTAAAGGTGACCGGCGGGTGTCTGTCTCTCTCACTTTAGTTGAATCGAGTGTGGCTACGCCCGGTCCTTGAGAAGGTTAAAACGGAGTCTATTTGACGAAGTATCGTTGTGGTTTTGATGCGTAGGTAAGAACGGTTCTTGCTCAGCCCGTAGCAGCCACGTAAAACTTGCAACAACAAAGTAGAGGACGTCTAACTTGTTTTTGCAGGGCATGTTGTGATGTGATATGGTCAAGACATGATGCTATATTTTATTGTATGAGATGATCATGTTTTGTAACCGAAGTTATCGGCAATGGCAGGAGCCATATGGTTGTCGCTTATTGTATGAAATGCAACGCCATGTAATTGCTTTACTTTATCACTAAGGAGTAGCGATAGTCGTAGAAGCAATAGTTGGCGAGACGACAACGATGCTACGATGGAGATCAAGGTGTCGCGCCGGTGACGATGGTGATCATGACGTTGCTTCGGCGATGGAGATCACAAGCACAAGATGATGATGACCATATCATATCACTTATATTGATTGCATGTGATGTTTATCCTTTATGCATCTTATCTTGCTTTGATTGACGGTAGCATTATAAGATGATCTCTCACCAAAATTATCAAGAAGTGTTCTCCCCGAGTATGCACCGCTGCGAAAGTTCTTCGTCTTTGAGACACCACGTGATGATCGGGTGTGATAGGCTCTACGCTCAAATACAACGGGTGCAAAACAGTTGCGCACGCGGAATACTCAAGTTAAACTTGACGAGCCTAGCATATAACAGATATGGCTCGGAACACGAGACCGAAGGTCGGCGTGAATCATATAGTAGATATGATCAACATAGTGATGTTCACCATTGAAACTACTCCATCTCACGTGATGATCGGACATGGTTTAGTTGATTTGGATCACGTAATCACTTAGATGACTAGAGAGATGTCTGTCTAAGTGGGAGGTTTTTAATATGATTAATTAAACTTAAATTTATCATGAACTTAGTACCGATAGTATTTTGCTTGTCTATGTTCATTGTAGATAGATGGCTCGTCTGTTGTTCCGTTGAATTTTAATGCGTTCCTTGAGAAAGCAAAGTTGAAAGATGATGGTAGCAATTACACGGACTGGGTCCGTATTTGAGGATTATCCTCATTGCTGCACGAAAAATTACGTCTGGAAGCACCGCTGGGTGACAGTTCTGCTGAGATGTCGAGCCGTGGTTATGAACGTCGGCAAAGCAAAGCTGATGACTACTCAATAGTTCGATGTGCCATGCTTTACGGCTTAGAACGGGTCTTCAACGACGTTTTGAACGTCATGGAGCATATGAGATGTTCCAGAGTTGAAGTTAATATTTCAAGCAAATGCCCGGATTGAGAGATATGAAGTCTCCAATAAGTTCTATAGCTGCAAGATGGAGGAGAATAGTTCGTCGGTGAGCACATACTCAAAATGTCCGGGTATAACAATCACTTAATTCAGCTGGGAGTTAATCTTCCGGATGATAGTGTCATTGATGTAATTCTCCAATCACGCCACCAAGCTACAAGAGCTTCGTGATGAACTATAATATGCAAGGATGACTAAGACAATTCTCGAGCTCTTCGCGATGCTAAAAGCAGCGGAAGTAGAAATCAAGAAAGAGCATCAAGTGTTGATGGTCAACAAGACCACTAGTTTCAAGAAAAGGGCAAAGGGAAGAAGAAGGAAACTTCAAAAGAACAGCAAGAAAGTTGTTGATCAAGAGAAGAAACCCAAGTCGGACCTAAGCCTGAAATCGAGTGTTTTACTGCAAGCGATCGACCTTTGGAAGCGGAACTGCCCCAAGTATTTGGCGGATAAAAGGATGGCAAGGTGAACAAAGGTATATGTGATATACATGTTATTGATGTGTACCTTACTAGAGCTCGTAGTAGCACTGGTATTTGATCTTGGTTACATTGCTAATATTTGCAACTCAAACAGGACTACGGAATAGACGAGCATCGGCAAAGGATGAGGTGACGATCGCGCGTGGGAAATGGTTCCAAAGTCAATGTGATCGCGGTCGGCACGCTACCTCTACATCTACCTTCGGGATTAGTTTTAGACCTAAATAATTGTTATTTGGTGCCGCGTTGAGCATGAACATTATATCTGGATCTTGTTTAATGCGAGACGGTTATTCATTTAAATCAGAGAATAATTGTTGTTCTATTTATATGAGTAATATCTTTTATGGTCATGCACCCTTGAAGAATGGTCTATTCTTGTTGAATCTCGACAGTAGTGATACACATATTCATAATGTTGAAGCCAAAAGATGCAGAGTTGATAATGATAGTGCAACTTATTTGTGGCATCGCCGTTTAGGTCATATCGGTGTAAAACATGAAGAAACTCCATACCGATGGGCTTCGAATCACTTGATTATGAATCACTTGGTACTTATGAACCGTGCCTCATGGGCAAGATGACCAAAACGCCGTTCTCCGGAACTATGGAGCGAGCAACTGATTTGTTGGAAATCATACATACCGATGTTTGTGGTCCAATGAATGTTGAGGCACTTGGCGGATATCGTTATTTTCTCACCTTCACAGATGATTTGAGCAGATATGGGTATATCTACTTAATGAAACACAAATCTAAAACATTTGAAAAGTTCAAAGAATTTCAGAGTGAAGTGGAAAATCATCGTAACAAGAAAATAAAGTTTCTACGATCTGATCGTGGAGGAGAATATTTGAGTTACGAGTTTGGTTTACATTTGAAACAATGTGGAATAGTTTAGCAACTCACGCCACCCGAACACCACAGAGAAATGGTGTGTCCGAACGTCGAATCGTACTTTACTAGATATGGTGCGATCTATGATGTCTATTTCGATTTACCGCTATCGTTTTGGGGTTATGCTTTAGAGACGGCCGCATTCACGTTAAATAGGACACCGTCAAAATCCGCTGAGACGACGCCTTATGAACTGTGGTTTGGCAAGAAACCAAAGTTGTCGTTTCTTAAAGTTTGGGGCTGCGATGCTTATGTAAAGAAACTTCAACCAGATAAGCTCGAACCCAAATCGGAAAATATGTCTTCATAGGATACCCAAAGGAGACTGTTGGGTACACCTTCTATCACAGATCTGAAGGCAAGATTTTCGTTGCTAAATTCGGATCCTTTCTAGAGAAGGAGTTTCTCTCGAAAGAAGTGAGTGGGAGGAAAGTAGAACTTGATGAGATAATCAGATCTGCTCCCTTATTGGAAAGTAGTTCATCACAAGAAATGGTTCTGTGACAACTACACCAATTAGTGAAGAAACTAATGATGATGATCATGAAGCTTCAGATCAAGTTACTACTGAACCTCGAGGTCAACCAGAGTAAAATACGCACTGAGTGGTATGGTAATCCTATTCGGAAGTCATGTTACTTGACCATGGCGAACCTACAAACTATGAAGAAGCGATGGTGAGCCCAGATTCGCAAAATGGCTGGAAGCCATGAAATCTGAGATGGGATCCATGTATGAGAACAAAGTATGGACTTTGGTTGACTTGCCCGATGATCGGCAAGCCATTGAAAATAAATGGATCTTTAAGAAGAAGACTGACGCCGATGGTAATGTAATCTGTCTACAAAGCTTGACTTGTTGCGAAAGGTTTTCGACAAGTTCAAGGGGTTGACTACGATGAGACTTTCTCACCAGTAGCGATGCTTAAGTCTGTCCGAATCATGTTAGCAATTGCCGCATTTTATGATTATGAAATTTGGCAAATGGATGTAAAACTGCATTCTTGAATGGATTTCTAGAAGAAGAGTTGTATATGATGCAACCAGAAGGTTTTGTCGATCCAAAGGGTACTAACAAAGTGTGCAAGCTCCAGCGATCAATTTATGGTCCGTGCAAGCCTCTCGGAGTTGGAATAAGCGCTTTGATAGTGTGATCAAAGCATATGGGTTTATACAGACTTTTGGAGAAGCCTGTATTTACAAGAAAGTGAGTGGGAGCTCAGTAGCATTTCTAATATTATATGTGGACGACATATTATTGATTGGAAATGATATAGAATTTCTGGATAGCATAAAAGGATACTTGAATAAAAGTTTTTCAATGAAAGACCTCGTGAAGCTGCTTACATATTGGGCATCAAGATCTATAGAGATAGATCAAGACGCTTGATTGACTTTCACAAAGCACATACCTTGATAAAGTTTTGAAAAGTTCAAAATGGATCAGCAAAGAAAGGTTTTTACCTGTATTATAAGGTGTAAGATTGAGTCGACTCAATGCCCGACCACAGCAGAAGATAGAGAGAAAATGAAAGATGTTCCTATGCTTCAGCCATAGGCTCTATCATGTATGCAATCTGTGTACCAGACCGACGATGCTTAGCTGTAAGCTTGGCAAGAAGGTACCAAAGTAATCCAGAGTGGATCTCTCGGACAGCGGTCAAGAACATCCTGAAATACCGAAAAGGACTAAGGATATGTTTCTCGATATGGAGGTGACAAAGAGCTAGTCGTAAATGGTTACGCCGATGTAAGCTTTGACATCGATCCGGACGATTCTAAATCGCAAACCGGATACGTGTTTTTATTAAACGGTGGAGCTGTCGGTTGGTGCAGCTCTAAACAAAGCGTCGTGGCGGGATCTACATGTGAAGCGGAGTACATAGCTGCTTGAAGCAGCAAATGAAGGAGTCGGATGAAAGAGTTCATTTCCGATCTAGGTGTCATACCTAGTGCATCGGGACCGATGAAGATCTTCTCGTGACAATACAGGTGCAATTGCCTTGGCAAAGGAATCCAGATTTCACAAGAGGACCAAGCATATCAAGAGACGCTTCAATTCCATTCGGGACCAAGTCCAAGTGGGAGACATAGAGATTTGCAAAATACATACGGATCTGAATGTTGCGGACCGCTGACTAAGCCTCTTCCACGAGCAAAACATGATCAGCACCAAGACTCCATGGGTGTTAGGATCATTACTTTGTAATCTAGATTATTGACTCTAGTGCAAGTGGGAGGCTCAAGGAAATATGCCCTAGAGGCAATAATAAAGTTATTATTTATTTCCTTATACCATGATAAATGTTTATTATTCATGCTAGAATTGTATTAACCGGAAACATAATACATGTGTGAATATATAGACAAACAAGATGTCACTAGTATGCCTCTACTTGACTAGCTTGTTAATCAAAGATGGTTATGTTTCCTAACCATGAACAAGGAGTTGTTATTTGATTAACAAGGTCACATCATTAGTTGAATGATCTGATTGACATGACCCATTCCGTTAGCTTAACACTTGATCGCTTAGTATGTTAATGCTTTCTTCATGACCCATACATGTTCCTATAACTATGAGATTATGCAACTCCTGTTTACGGAGGAACACTTTGGTACTACCAAACGTCACAACGTAATCGGGTGATTATAAAGGAGTACTACAGGTGTCTCCAAAGGTACTTGTTGGGTTGGCGATTTGAGATTAGGTTTTGTCACTCCGATTGTCGGAGAGGTATCTCTAGGCCTTCTCGGTAATACACATCACTTAAGCCTTGCAAGCATTACAACTAATGAGTTAGTTGTGAGATGATGTATTACGGAACGAGTAAAGAGACTTACGATAACGAGATTGAACTAGGTATTGGATACCGACGATCGAATCTCGGGTAAGTAACATACCGATGACAAAGGGAACAACGATGTCGTTATGCGGTTTGACCGATAAAAGATCTTCGTAGAATATGTAGGAACCAATATGGGCATCCAGGTTCCGCTATTGGTTATTGACCGAGAATGGTTCTAGGTCATGTCTACATAGTTCTCGAACCCGTAGGGTCCGCACGCTTAACGCTTCGATGACAGTTCATTATGAGTTTATAAGTATTGATGCACGAAGGTTGTTTGGAGTCCCGGATGTGATCACGGACATGACGAGGAGTCTCAAATGGTCGAGACATAAAGATTGATATATTGGAAGCCTACATTTGGACATCGGAAGTGTTCCGAGTGAAATCGAATTTATCGAGTACCGGAGGTTACCGAACCCCCGGAACTTCATGGGCCCATAGTGGGCCTTGGAGGAAAGGAGAAAGGGCAGCCCTAGGTGGCGCGCCCCCCTCCCCTAGTCCTATTAGGACTAGGAAAGGTGGGCCAGCCCCTCTCTCTCTTCCCCCTCAGGAATCCTAATCCAACTAGGATTGAGGGGAATCCTACTCCGGAGGAGTAGGACTCCTTGTCGCCTCCCCTTGGGCGGCCACCTCCCCTTGGCTCCTTTATATACGGGGCAGGGGCACCCCATGATACACAAGTTGATCTACGGATCTTTCCTTAGCCGTGTCGGTGCCCCTTCCACCATATTCCACTTCGGTCATATCGTCATGAGCTTAGGCGAAGCCCCGCGCCGGAGAAGTCATATCGTCATGAGCTTAGGCGAAGCCCCGCGTCGGTGGAGCATCAACATCGCCACCACGCCGTCGTCTTGTGGAACTCATCCCGACACTTTGCTGGATCGAGTCCGGGATTGTCATCGAGCTGAACGTGTGCGTAACTCGGAGGTGCCGTGACGCTCGGTGCTTGGATCGGTCGGATCGTGAAGACGTCGACTACATCAACCGCGTTGTTATAACGCTTCGCTTTCGGTCTCACGAGGGTACGTGGACGGACACTCTCCCTCTCGTTGCTATGCCATCACCATGGTCTTGCGTGATCGTAGGAAAATTTTGAAATTACTACGTTCCCCAACAGCGACCTCGCCGGAGATCGCCGGATCCCGAAGGATCCGGGATCCCCGATCGCCCCGATCGACCCCCGAAGCAAGGCCCGACCCCCTGGCTATAAAAGCCGGAGTCGCCGCACCCCATTCCCCGAGACCTCGCGCACCCCTCTCCTCCCGCCGACGTCGCGGAACCCGAGCTCGCCATCGCCGCCATAGTCGCCGCCCGTCGACGCCCTAGTCCACCCGACCACCCCGACCCCACGAACCCCTCCCGTGCTCCTCAAGATCCTCCCGACGACTTTCGCGGAGCTCCCGACGCTTCGAAGCCCCCGACGACTCTCGCCGCCCGCCGCCGTCGCCGGAGTCAGTAGATAAGCCACCGCATCGCCCCGTCCGATCTTAGATGAACGGCCTCGATTAGAAGCCCGAAGGGGTAAGTTTTATTATAAACCGGCCGTCCAATCGGTTTATTTTAGGTTAGGTTTTATTTTAGGCCGGTTCGTTTTAGTTAACCCTAGGGCCCGTTTAGACTAAGTTACGCCTAGTGCAGTATAGGCCCATTAGGCCTTTTTCTTTTATTTTGATTTTCTGTTTTAGCAGAATAGTTTCTATTTTCAAAAATTTATATCTTTTATTCTGTTTAATATTTTTTGATGATTCTTTTTTTTTGGATTGCAAATTTTATGTAGTAACCGCGTTGTCATAACGCTTCCGCTTACGGTCTATGAGGGTACATGGACGACACTCTCCCCTCTCGTTGCTATGCATCACCATGATCTTGCGTGTGCGTAGGATTTTTTTTCAAATTACTACGTTCCCCAATAGTGGTATCAGAGCCAGGTTTATGCGTAGATGTTATATGCATGAGTAGAACACAAGTGAGTTGTAGGCGATACGAATCAAACTATTTACCAGCATGTCATACTTTGATTCGGCGGTATTGTTGGATGAAGCGGCCCGGACCGACATTACGCGTACGCTTACGCGAGACTGGTTCTACCGACGTGCTTCGCATTACGTGTGGTTGGCGGTGTCGGTTTCTCCAACTTTAGTTGAATCAAGTGTGGCTACTCCGGTCCTTGTGAAGGTTAAAACAACACATACTTGTGAAATATCGTTGTGGTTTTGATGCGTCGGTAAGAACGGTTCTTGCT